>SJOL01006458.1:35824-61611 GCA_004794785.1 Opisthorchis felineus | reverse complement strand
TGAAAAATACCTTCATTGAGTGTATCGAAAAGTGTAAACTTTTTGAACGGATCATAAAAGCAACCGACCAGGTGCAATAAGCTCATTGTGGCAATGCATGCTGTAACTCAGTCGAGTGAAATCAAATGTTGTTCCCGCCGTGTGATGGCTGGATGCGGATTTGGACCCATTGAGGACCTCCGACAATTCGGTTCTCTACGTTGCTCGGTTTGCTGGTGAGACAAGGAACCGAAGATCGGACGTCTGCGCGTGCTGCAAACCAAAATTGTTGCAGTCACATTAGTAGTTGGAATCCACATGAAATTTGAAGTAGGAGAAGCTCTTGTGAAAGGGTTCATCACTGAAGACGAACCCGATTATCCGGCAGACGACGACAGACTACAGAAAGTAATGTCTTGCAATTAGTGCTGTTACAATGGCGACGAGACAGCGCATCGAATCACTAAAACTAGGAATGCTGTAAAATTCATAACCAAGAAATACGCTCAACAAATTGTGGAAGAATATCGACTTAGTCGCAGTGTACATCATGCGAAGGAGGCAGTCTTACCACGCACTTCATTGGATGAATTTTCTGTACATTGCACTGTCCAAGATTTGCAAGAGATATGTATTCGGAGAATCACATCTCTCACAAGTCTCAGGTAATTCGGTTTGGGTTTCTACCATATTTTTGATTGGTGGTTAAGGACCAAATTTACAGTGGTAAGCGTCAACTTTAGCGAATACATGTTGTATAGTTTGTAGTACACCATCAGGAAATCAGGTGTTTGATCACGAACGGCCGTGACATGTGAAATCATGAAGGGGAACATTTGATGCTCTTGACCACGGGATTATTGCCATCAATTTTATTTTAGGGCTTATTAACCGCGCTGATTTGTTTTCTCTGGATGTTTGAAGTAGATACGTAAACTGAGTTATGTAAAACACAAACAATCATTCAAGTCCGTGTCTCTGAGTATTGTTGGCCTGTCTTTCAGGAGTGGGAATACGTTAACCCGTTCGGTTTGACGAAGTAATCGAAAGTCGCTGGCTATCCAGATATCCGATCGACGCAGGTGGGCTAATTGTTTAGTTATATATGTATGTTTCGTTCCAATTGTTTAAAATTTAATAACAGGCACGGAGAAAGCTCTACTACCGAATCGAATTTATTATATCGGCACCCTCAATCACCAGCTCTTTCTCCCAAAGCCAACGGTACCGTCACAACCATGGAGGACTGTGCCATCGACTTAACTGAGGTTTATAACAGGCACTTGGTGGTGTAACTTGTCGTTCGAAACAGGAAATCTGAAAACCCGATTTGACATCGTTACAACTTCCTGTCGGTCCACACATTTTATGGCTATGGTTCATCTTCACAAATAAACCAAAGCCAAAAAATAGAGGACCCAACCTGGAAGGCGGACCATATCCACAACACCTAAACTCTTCGCAATCCATTCTGTCAAATCAAACACTGTCCACTTCTCAATTTGCGTCATTCTCAGGGGGGCGAGGAGAACAACACTCGTCTCGGCATGCGTAGCATATGACCGAGAGACCACAGCTGATGGTATTGGATGCGCTCCGTGATTGAAGTCCCTGCTATACTCCACATTAAGCAATATAGGTATCCATTTCCAGTTGTCCGCTTTCATGATATCTCGCTTCAATCTCGCCCCGATTCTAAAGCCAGCCAAAGAACAAACCCACAGTCCGATGATAGCCAGCGAAAAGATTTTACCTTCAAAACTTAGCAGCCAATCGGCGTGAAACGTGCACTCATCAAATAGAATTATATGACTTCGTAGGATCACGACCACAGGAAAACCACGGACTCTTGTTAGCAAAATTCGGAAGATTTTTTTTATTAAAAAAATAGCACAGCCATTTGTAATCTATGACAACTGAAATCATGATCTGGCAAGCAACGGATTCAGATGGTGGAAAGATGACTAATTTTCAAGGGAGAGCTAGAAAAAGGTTTAAAAATCAAACACAGCGCATGAACCAATCTGCTTCTAAATAGGTGGAAGAGTTGTATCAAACAGGACGCATAAAAAGTAATGCTTGGAAAAGAATGATCGTTCAGTTGGGTTCGATACCGCAGACCACATTTAATCGCATTGCCCGGTCAAACTGTTTTGGCAGATCCAAGTTTAAGTTATCCATGAGTTGGATGAACTCTTCTTTGGAACGGGTGAAGCTGAACACGAGTAAAAAAACATAAAATGAAGAATCGCCTGCATACGGTGGTCGGGATTTAAGAGGCGAGGACTCAGGGAATGAAAAACAAATGCTATCCGTGGAGAATGTCAGTCTAAAAACTCAACTCTTGCTTGGTGATGGTACTGTCATCCTTATCAGCATCAACGACAGCACGACATCAGTCTTCAACGCTGATGCTTCGCTGCCGTAGGTGATGGTACTGAAGGCATCATACATCAACACAGATGGGAATCGTACTGAAGGGCACCTCAATGATTCGGTATACATTCCCAATGGGGTGGCCAAACTGATTCTTGGCAGAGGTGCAAACGATTATCGGTGAGTTAACGCTGGTTAGCGTAACGAAGTTAGCTAAGTAAGGTTTGCATAGTTCACTACCGTCATACAGCCAACTTCGCCGTCCGGCAACTGCGAGCTGCTCCTGAAAGATTCCACCGAAAGTTACGTGAAACCCTTATTAGTTCGCCATCCGGCAACTAAAACGACACTTATTGGCTGCTCATAGCACAGGTGCCTGTGGTTTCGTTCGGTAAGAGACACGGCCAAGCCACAATGCGGTAGATTAATCGGCTGACTCAGAACCGCTCGTTTATCCGTGCCTATCGAAACACGTAACCAAACCATGTTTAAAAGTACACGCTTGTGGCACACAGGACGGGTAACCTTCGAACGTGGTCATTTGACGCATCAGAGGAAAGACATAACAACAAATCAGATCAGTCTCATTATGCTGTTGCCTTCCATTCTTCGAAGTGACGATAAGCGAGGGTGGCGCTATGACGAGATCAAGCATCAAAAAGGTGTCGTATCGAATCCACTGGCAATTCTGATATGAGAATTACTTCATAGAAGGTATTCAGGTGTACACCACCTTTCACGATATCCCGTCAAAAGAGCGTTCTTCATCATTTACTGGATGGAATAGTGGGAATTTAGGTGACACTAACAGATCGAGGCTCAATCTCATACTTTGCGGTGAAGGACGAAGAAATTCAGTAAGGTCGTCAGCCTGATTATCACTGGTGTCACGTGTCTGGTGCGTGCCCTGACCTTTCTGGGAAGTCTGCACACCTATCACTCCAAAATCTCATTGTATTTAGGCTATCATTATCTAAGACGACTTTGTTGAATTTGAAATGAGCGGTCTAAATACCCGTAGCGTGAACGAGGAAAAACGCCTGAGAGTGGACTCAAGCTAGTTGCGGAAATTTGTCATACCTGTCTATTACAGTAATCTCCTGCACAACACAGTCTCAAACTGCGGTACCCCATGGACGAAGAACTGCAGGATGTCCCAAATGGGCGAGAAACCTTCCATAACGGAGCAAAAGTTTTACACGGAGCGTTTATTCCTCTGATATGACATGTTTTTGGCTATGATGATCAGGGGGTTGATGCTGGGTAATAAGCCAATTGCGGCTATTGCTAGCCTGCCTATGTTTGTCAAACAAATTTTATTACTCACTGAGTGGGTTGCAGAGAAAGAGGGAATTCGTGGTCAGAGGAAGTTGCTGACTGCCGCACCGACATGCGTCAAGCGAGCGAACTACGGTCGCGTAGGTTGAAGTCGTTGATAGTGCACAACTCAGGGGTGTGATTGTAGAAAGAAGTTGCAGTTAGCATTCAACAGAGCAAAATGTTGAAGTGCGTCATCACCGTCAGGTAACCGATAGACTTAACGAAAATTGTCAATGGGGCTTTCGTCCTGCTAGTGAAGCCAATCTATGCTGAAAAGCCGAGAACCATTCTACAGCTGTTTCATCCTTGTTGGGAATCACCAACAGTGCGCATCTCACCAAACTCAGTTTCGAACCCGCGACCGAAGATTGGACACTTAACCGGTGTAGTGGGAAGTTGTGGACAATGCATCTCTAAATGGTCGAAATCCTGACTGGAAATCTGGGACTGCCGTATCGCGTGGTGAGGTTAACCGTCACAGTATGATTGAATCGATTGCTTATTCGGTGGACATTCCAAATCTATTATCGTATGCCAGGCGTTGCTTGTCCCGTCCCAGTTACGACTGATGCCTCCCCAGGATTCATTTTCTAAGGCTTCGTATAAGCTGATCTGGCAAACTTAATAACTTAGGCGTCAGACAATTTTCGATAGGTAGACGAGGAGTTTCGGGGACGCGATAAACGTCTATCGCCAAAGTGCCACTAGTGTGTGCTAGAGCAGCTTGTTAGACAGTTGTTGTAGTTCACACATTATGGGTTACAATTAACAAAATGGAAATGCAGCATCAGAAGTGCACGTGAAGGGGTAGACATGATGGTTGGCATGCTGTCGGTCGCTTCAGTGGGATATACAGAAGAAAGATAATTAGGTAGGACAGAATGAGAGATAAAAGGTAATCCTGAAGAAAAGCGGGTGTCAGCATTAGCCTGTTCCCCTCACTTGCCTCATTGTATGCAGGAATTAGGACTTATCCGGCCGATGGCACCACGCGACAGTCTACATAAGGGAAGTGTTTGGGATGTGCATATTTCGCGGTCTTCTATGGGCTGAGATGCCGACAGGGCACATAAGATCCTCAGCCAAAGTCTTTGGCTGGAGAGTTCATCCACGAACTAACGGTGGTTGGACTGAGACTCTCATAGTAGTCAAACTGTTGAGGAACAAATTGCCATATAGGTTATAACCCTCAACCCGGAGGGCCAGGATACTGCCTTAGTATGACTTCTATCGTCTGACCAGCCTAGTTAGGGAATGTCACTATAACGGCACCAGGATTCGAAATGATTAATCTACATTGGAATTGTTCATTCCACCGTACATGACGATCATGCTTAGCATGTCTGACTCTCATAACAATGTGTTTGAAGAACAACAAGATTAGAGAGTCATAAGAAAATGCGTACATGGGGGTATCAATGTTTGTCGCAGGGTTCAAACTCAAATACGACTAGGACAGGAGAACAAGCACCACATATCGCATACACAAAAAACGCATTTCAGGTATTGGTGGTTACGGAATTTTGTAGAGTGCACACTCATATGACTCTCGTTTGAACAATCGTTCTTCTGTCCTGGAACAATCATTTTGGTGTGTCCACACCAAAGGGTGGGAGCAGAGGACTCGAGTTTCGTTCTTATTAGAGCTCATCAGCAGTGCATATCTTTGGCCGTGCCGGGGTTTGAACACCGCACATCTGACATGTGAGGCGCTACCCGACTAGGAAGTCCTGAGTGACGGACCGATCGATCGAAACAACCAAGGTATGTTAATGGGTCGTCGTTCGAGATGTCGGACTTTCCGCTCACATCACTCAAGCGCGAATATGTTCATCTGTTCAGACGAGAAAATTCATGAATCCAGCGTGCTCTAGTGGAGTAGTGGTAACACGCTCGTCTCGCATGTCTCATGTGCAGAGTTCAAACCAAGGGTATGCACTGCTGATGAGCTCTAATAAGAGCGAAACTCGAGTCCAGTGCTCCCTTTGGCTTGGACTCACCAGAATGATTGCGCCAGGACAGAGAGACGATTGTTCAAACGATATTCATGTGAGTTTGCATTCTAAAAAACGCATATGCCAATTACATCGTCGTTATTCGGAACAGTAGCATTTTCTACTTTGTCTGGAAAAGCTTTTCAAACTTTTCTTGGGTAGCCAATTTCACGGGTACATGAATAGTTAACTCAGAACAGACAGAAGAAACAAAATATTTTATGGTTCTATAAAGTGTTATCAAGCAAGGGACCTCCAAGAAGTATAATCCAGAACATATGCATATACATCTCCCAACTACTTCCAAAAAGAGGCCAACTTCTGGGGAGTATACAAGTGTTCTTCATGTGATTCTTCCACAGGGAGACCATCCTCTCGGACTATCGTCACTTTAGCATCCAGTATAGGACTCTAATTGACAGGCATTGGTTATTTGGAAAACAGCGACATTACATTACACCGATATTTTTTCACCGACTCTGATGTAATCATTTGGATTTTTTAACCGTAAGGCTACAACATGGAAGCCACACAATACTCGTTGCACTGACTAAAACGAGGGCGGGTTATAAAAGGGGTTGACAACAGCTACCAGTCTAATCGTCAGCACAGTAGTCTGCCACGTGAGAATCTGATAACAGGTGAACAGACGAAATGGAAAAAGCTAATAAATCGTGCACTAAGTGTGTGAATGATGTTCATGACCAGACAGAACACATAGTGTGTTGTTAGTGTACAACAAATCTGGTCGGCTGTTGTTAGCTAGTTGGTACCTAAATAAAATTGTGCAATCATAAGGACCGAGATTTGAAATCGGGTTTACCGGAAAAACTAACACTGGTCGCATGAGATACAGGTGCTTACCTTAAAACTCTCAGCATCAATCGTCTGGAACGGTACAATTCGGCTAACGACGAATGGCATGAGATAGCCTAAGTTTGTTTACACACTCACGAATTGTGATACACAGACTGAAAGTAGTAAGCAAGGACTAAGTGAATGGTGTGGTGTAACATTGCGGTAGCGCCTAGCATGCATTACTGATACATTGTAGTCAATGGTGAGGGCGACGAACCTCGGTCTATCGTTTTCTCCCTCCAATCTCCCATGAACCTCCTTGTGACGAGGTTCTATGTACTGGTTTGTGACAATCGGAATAAAACACTAAACCATGTGGATATGTGAGTGTAGAGGAACTAGTCACGTGACCTTTGATTAGTAGCTTCAGCCTTATGTAATGACTCTCACGTGACTAAACACAAGCCTATCACTGATAATGGGGTTGGTGAGTGCAAATCGCCACTCAAGTTGATCTGAGCAAAAAAACAGCGGTTTGAAAGATGACGTTTCTGAAAAAGTAGTTAGGTGAATGTCTTGGTTACTGTTCATTTACCTCCTGCAAGTACAAGCCCATTTTCTGAAATGCAGGGAAATTTCGAGTCTGAGTGAGTTCCATTCAGAAGAAGGCGAAATTTTATCCGCGTTTGTGGATAACGCGCGTGTATTCAAACTATTTGGATCAAGGTTTTCAAGGCAGAATGCAGAGGTGCATTGGATTGCTATGAAGATGTTCTTCGTGCACGTTTCGACGCTCCGTGCCCTCAGACCAGTCACGCACGCGGAATGATACTAAGAAAAAAATCGATAGGAATTATGACGTCCTAGAAAGGGATTTTGGTTACGTACATTTTCCAACATAAGTACATGAAGTAAATCTGGCTGGTGTCGGTTCATGTGCGTGGGTGTGCGCGTGCGCATGTCCGTCTTTGGGTCACCTGACAGACCGGTCAGAACAGGATCAGAGCTCGAATGGTTCGAGTAGGGTAAGCTCGTTTGCAATCTCATAATATCAACCCAGTGAACCCCACTGATCGCAAGTTCAGTCCAACTGGTGAATATGAAGGCAGTAAAGGAAGTGACACCTCATTCTACTTGTTAATATCCGCCGGGATTATAGTGTTTTAGAAATAAAAGTTGCCACCTGCATACCCCCGTGTGTTAGGTGCCGTGGATTTGGTGAAGGCTATGTGACGCCATAAGGGGTACTGCGGAACTAACAACATCCCTGAACGTTCCTGACCGCACCTTGGCGGCTATATTTGGTGAAATACTTTCGAACAAAGGATCACGGTAGCCAACGGGGTGGAAGGAACTTCTTGCAAACGACAAAGCCCTCCATTGGAAACAGCTAGAGAATGGTAAGGTCACGTGCGTAACAACGGAATGAGGGTCACAGTTGATAATTTCAGGTATATACACATCTTAAAAGTCCGGAAGGTTGACAGCGAGTGAGAAACAACTTACCGAGGATTATACTTCTTCTCCTCACCGACTGTTGTGACCATTAGTCCGGAATAATTATGTGCAGGAAAGAGGAGAAAGTGTTCGGGCAAACTGAGGATCTGCGAGTGCACCGAATCGTACAGAGTACCAGAACAGCCGGATTGAAAATCAGTACGGCCACAGCCACGAATGAGTAGGGCGTCGCCGGTGAAAGCCATCTCAGCTTCATGCAATACTAGGGTCATGCAACCGTTGGTGTGTCCTGATGGGTAACGAGTATGGTTAGATGCGGGGTTATAGGGATTAACAATGACTGACTTTTTAGCCCAGCTATTCCCGAAAGAACCAGCAGGTAGAGGCATCAACAAAATTATGACTATTGAATAGTTGTATACAGCAGGATAAGGACAGAGAAGATGGACATCATAGCGTTAAGTGTCTGACAAAAGCCTGTTTTCTGTAACTACGATAAATGGCTGACCTGAAAATCCACCTTGGCTCAAAACGGTGCAGCACAACAGTGGTACAAAGCAAGAAACTATCCATAAGGAGCCTTACCAAATAGCCGCTTTTCTAAAGATAAAAATAATCGCTCAGCTGTAGCACTCTTTCGATGTCTACCTGCCATGCCAACGGAAGGAGGTACGAGGGCTGGGATACTGGCCAAGCCCAGACAGGAGCAGTCGAGATGCTGAGGTTGGGTTCGAACCACGGACCTTCCAGTCCGTAAGCTGGCTGAGCTATCTCGAGGATATCAAGCATTCGGGGGTTAAATACACCCAAAGCAGCCAAAAGTCTTCGTTTCAGAGCTTTACTATTGAAAAATAAATAGATGAGTCCCTTGATAGTTGTCCCGCTCCGGAGAGACCAAGTCAAAGGACGGAGCACAAGCGTGGTCATCTGCGAAGTTGTCCGTCCTGAGGAAGGCTTTACAACTAAAGTAGACCTCACTCGACTATTCAAACGCAGTCTCCTCTGAACGGTAATCTATTCACAAGGAAATGGCTGCATAGAAAATGAAGGTTTTCAAGGACCAAGCCTAGAACAAGTTAACTACTATACGGCGGCTAGCTCAAAAAGGCTGATTGTTTGGGTTAAAACACACCTGGAGTACCTCGGCATTCTAGTTTGAATTGACCAAATTCAACGAAATCTCCGTGCCGTACCCTGCGATCGACCAGAACATCATCGTACTGCCCGAGAACACTGAAACTCCCAGGAAATCGTTGTTTGAGTAGACCACTGCCTGTCACATGATCCGCATGTACGTGGGTGTTAATGATGGGTCCTAGTTTGAGGTTCAGCTCATTAACCTGAAAAAAGGGAGGAAAAAGAAACAAACCGACGCTGTGCTGTAAATGACGCTCCAGGAACTGGGGAATATGAGTGAGGTGGACTTCATATTGTTGTGCCGCAGCAGTATAAGGTACACAACAACAATGTAGGTGGTACAGCTGTTTCCTCTTCGCCAGAGAAATTCAAAGGTGAGGGTGGGATTTTGTGGTCTTCAGTACCTGATCTCTTTCGACCCAAACTTTAAAAAAATTTGACAACCACCTGTTTTCGATGCCTAGTCACCGCGAAACAGAAAAGGCACAAAGTCGGCACTTGTCGTCCACCGTTGTGTACACGTTGGTAGGTTGCACGCTTCTACGAGGATCCGAACCTATATCTCAACGCTTAACTTGAGTTGCTACTTCACTGAAGTGCATTTACCACCTCGTCAAGCCAGAAACTCACAGGTTCAAATTGTGCGTCTCGAAGTAAAGCACAGCCCATCGCCCGATTAGGGTTGCCAATGGTGAAAACCATATTCATGGATCGGTTGAGCACTGGTACAAGCTGAGTTCGGATATCTAAATGCCAGGGCTGGCTGCCCTGTTAAACTCCGCCGATGGAGCCCGACTACCTCAGTCAAACATCCGTTGTCTTGAACGTTATCTTTCGAAGGTCCTGTGTTGCCGGGTGGTGTTTCGTAGGCGCCCATTCTCTGAAACATGCACAGCCATCGATTTATTAATTGTGACAGATATAGTCTCAACCTTCACCAGCACTACTTCGAGAGGATTTCGTGCTTCATAAGGCAACCGACTTTATTTTGCTTCACACTATAATGGCTTGGCATTTGGCGGTGATATGACTTTAATTAGTGGACTGAGATTGTGCAGCTTGAAGAGGAAACGAGTGGTAACATTGGCTGGAACGATCGATTGGAGCACATGAAGGGAGTACCCTTGTTGTTCGCTGAGCTTGGGTAACCGCCACAAAGGACATTTGGTCAGGTCCTCTGATGGCGTCTTCCTACGACATTGTGCTCGGAAACGTTTTTCATTTTTGATGGAAGATGTAGGCACTTTGCCGCTGGGTGTTTTCCTTAGAGACATGGTGCTTCTTTGCACCAAGTCACCTTTATTCGCGGTTCTTACTAAGGGATTCTTTCCTCAAGATTGTGGTAGTTAGCTGCCAGTATTTGCTACTGGTTTATTGGGGTCAATGATGATGATGATGATAATGTATTTTGCAATTAATTGTAACTTCATGAGTGTATCAATTCTACATTGACGAGCAAGAACCCTCTGGTTGGAGATAAAGCACAGCATTAAATTCTTGATTCCAAACTGGTGGCTGAAGCCGTTTCTCATCATTTTCACAGCTATGCACACACGGCCACGAGAAGGTTAGGGTAACGTCAACATGTTCCAGTGGTAGCATGGTCACATCGTACCGTCAATGTCCGTTATCATCGATTATCTGACAGAACTTAAGCATGCGAATGACGATCCGGCCGATGTGTGTTGAGCACTGTGTTGTCGCTTGCAGTCAGTGTGCCATCAAAGTATGAAGACTGGTCTAAGAGAAATTCCTCTCTCACGTCTTTCATTTTTTCCTACACAATGTTTGGATTCCTATCTGCTTAGTTAGTTAAGGAACTGAAAAACTTCTATCGGTACCTCTTCGTCCTATAGTTCCGGTGCCGCGATAAAAAGCCAAGTTTCACGATCAACTTTGCCGTTATCAATGCTCGGTTTCGCGCGATGAGACAAATGTGCAAAATTCAAACATATTGACATCTATTCCCATACACACTGTCCTAAGCCGAAAGCTTCAAAATAAGATGAAACAGTGGTTGATGGGTGTGGAAAAGTTGGTCCTGTTAGTACAATAGCATAAGTTGCTCCAATAAGCATGAAAACTCATATTTTGCTGCCGCCCTTATACGAAATAGAATCTTATCGAGAGGGAGAGAGAGGGTTGAGGTAGCTAAGTGATCTCCTATGCTATACCGGTTGACTGACGCTAAAAGTCATTCTTTGCTACCGAAAACTTTCACGTTTTTGGCCATAAAACACTTGGTGTGTATTGGCTGTGGACATCAAGTGCTGGCTAATTGGGGATGACTGATGTTGCCTTGTGCCCGTTCTCCGAATGGAGGATGAATGAATGTCATATGAAAAAACTTGCACACATTCATCACGGCTTCCAAACGCCCTCGAACGGCGAGATGGCTCAGTGGTTAGAGCGCGAATTCACTGATGGAAGGTCTGTGGTTCGAACCCGACTTCTGCCTCTCGATTTCCCCTGTCTAGGTTTGGGCAACTTGGCAGCATCCCGGCCCTCGTGCTTCCTTCGTGTTGCATGGCAGATAGGCATAGAAAAGGGTGCTACAGCTGGACGATTTTAGGGCTTCGAAAACGGTTAGGGCAAAATTTATCCCTGTTGGCAAGTATCACTGGAGATGGTGATCGTTAATCAAACGCAAACGCATCGAAACTTGTGGAACTAACTACCGGTGCTAATGCTGACGATTCGAAACCCCATCATCCAACTAAGTCTGAAGGGAACATACTCATGCTGTGCGTACTACCCACAACAAGCACGTCTCCCAACTTCGGGACTCAATAAACATTTTACCATACTTTTGATGCTTATCACCCAAGGTCGAGTTCGGATAAAAACGCTGCTTAAGCTTGGATGTTCGCATATCCTCAAATTCTTTAAGGGAAATCTTAGACTTTAGGACACTGTGTCACCCGTGAATGTCCTTTCTTGGCATCAAGTTTTCACTGTGTAAACTGTTGCTTCTAATCAGTTCAATCTAGTTGCCATATTTCTACCGAATGTTAACATGATCCATAGACCGTGTTCCCATAGACCATAGATGCTCAAGCAAGCCGACCAACAACTATACTTACCAGCTTTGAGTCCCGATCGACCATTTCTAGGACTGGGTCAATGATCGTAGCGATGCGGGAAGCACGGTCCGCCAGTAAGTAGGTGTATGTCGAAGACACACTCTCAAACAATTGACGAAATAGCAACGGGCCACTGGCTGTCAACGCGCCCAGGATTTTTGACATGACGTTACCTAAAAAAGCAAAAAGACATAGCTACCAGTGTGTGAGTTCTTTCAGGTTGAGTAATACCCACAGTGACGTTGACAGTGGAGTGTGGGACACTAAGAGTTGCACGGAACACAATCATGCACTTTCTTCAATGATCCCCCTTTGTATCACCGTTCATGTGAAAATATGCGTTAATTGACCTCATGCAGTCCCCTGTCACATCTATACAGCTACTTCGGGCACCCTAGAAACGTCCTCGCGAGCAACCGAAATGCAGTGATTTCATAAGGCAGCGCACATACTAGTCGTTGCCTCGAGGGAGAAATACCGGGTATCAGTTCAGTTTGGTTGTTTTTCAACGCACGAACGGCGCACCAAAGTGCAGTGGTTCCAGCTGTTAAGGCTTCGCTCAGCGAGGAGAGAGGAAGAGAATAAGAGCCGCGCGTTGAATGTGATAGCCTAATCTGTGCACTGGCGACAAATGGATGTTTGTTCAGTATGGCAGCAAGTGCGAGCTACGTTTGATGCAATACCGTTACAGCCATATCCGTCCAGAGCACTCACCAATGGTTTGTCTCGTCCTGGAGTCCCCAAATGGAGAGAGCAGTTACCAACGCGAGAGCTGACTAGTAAGGGGTTCCGTGCCCAGCTGTCAAGTCATGGACTGCCCTGGGGCGTCTCCATCCGACACCAGGCTGGACGAAGAAAACTCTACGAGGTAAATGGTCCTCTGGCATACCAAAAAGATGGAGTATGTGTGGAGTGTGATCAGCTGGTCTATCTACATCGAGTGAGTTTCCCCGAAAACAACCTAGCGCAGCTCCGCACTGTTGATCTAGTGTTCTCACCAGACCCGCTCAAAGCTTCGAAGGCAGCCATCCTCAAACACATACAGCGGCCACGTCTCTGATACACAAAGTAGGGCAGATCGGAGCGCCGCATTGTACACACTACCCTTAACAGTCGAGCTGATGTCAGCGCCATAGGTGTTGGATGTTGGAAAACGCTCCCCTTGTCTTCCCAATCCGGGAAGTGATTTCGTCTCTCGCCAGTCCGCTGGACTTATGTAGCTGTCCAGATAGACGAACTTATCTACCAGATCCATCGGTTCAGGTGCAGGTGTGAGGTTTGGTTTTGATCCCACCCAACCGAAAAGTAATAATTTGCGCTTTACAGAACCAAAGTGAATACCGAACCGTACAGCGGAATTATTCAAGTTATTAAAATAGTTTACATTTCTAAAGGGTCTCACCCGAGGAGAATAATGTCCTCGGCGTACTCAATGTCAGCGAGCGAACGTCCATGGAGTACTTCGACCCCTGAGTTGCTAGAGGCAGGTGAAGAAGAATCACGCAGAGTATCGAATACGAAGTTAAAGGGGCAGTCAGACAGTTTCACAGTTTCTGACGACCAATGGAGTGAAAAGCAGATTTGAGATTGAGAAAGACTACCGTTACCTGTCTACGGAAGAACTGACGCAGTTCAAGTACTTTCTCAAAGTTAATATATGATCGACGCAACCCCGGACATGGCGTATGCATAAATTGTCCGCAGTGCGTCTGTTGGACAATTTGCTTCAGATTTCGCACACTGAAATCTCCACAATAGCCGAGGAGCGTTCGGATTAATGAAGGCGGACCGGGAATGTGTGGCGGTGTGCGATTGGTTACTCTCTTGGGTGTCTGACTGACGTGCCTACAGCTAATCCCTACGAAAGAATGATCACCTGAAGCGCCAGGAGAGGCAGTGAGAGGGAACAATGAAGAAGGATGGAAAGCGTCAGCGGTCGCATATTTCCGCTTGCCCGACATGTTGTATGCGGCGACTAAAGCGATCTGACTGATACCACCACGCGACGGCCGATGCAGTGCGAGGGCACATTTGTTTGTGTAATTTACGGTTGTATTTTGGCAAGATGTTGTCAAAGTACCAAGACTTAGACCGGACGGAGACCAAGGTCCCCAACGAAAACCTTTCACCCAAATGCCTGGTCGCGGGGCAGTGGTGGATGACGTGCGGCCAAAGAACTAGTTTACCCTTTAAGAAACGAATTGCCGACAGGTCCTAACACTCTTATTGGAGGGCCAAAAGATTGTGTTTGTCAGACCTCTATCCTTTGATCAGCCTCGTAGGAAAGTCTGAGAATAGCGCATGGCCATCCTCCAGTATAGCTCAGTGGGTTGCTGAAGTACGCATCCGTAGCACAAATGCAGCTGTCATCACCGAAACGATAGGCCGTGTAGTGCCTCAAAGAACATGGGGCGATAGGCGGTCGGAACAACAAAGTGTGGTGCAGGTATTTTCCCTCCGGAGGTTATTAAAAGAACGCCTTACAGTCTCCGCGAAAAGCTGTACTGTGTTAGGACGGTCAGGTCCTAACGAACAATTCTACCTTTTGTAATATTTCACTGAGATTTCATTTTCTCTCTGTTGTAGCCAACTGAGCCGCAGCGCTCTTTCTTCCATTGGTTCATCTGCAATATAGCCGATCTTCATCTGATGTCCTTTGTCTTCTTCCTTGAGGTACTCAAGTACTAGACTATCAAACATGATAGAATAAATTCCATCAAGCTCCTAAATCACCCAGCTAGTACACAGACACAACACACTGTATTCCTGATATTTGTAGATCACCACTGTGCACATCACTTTAAGCTTCCAAATCAGCCGATGGTATTCCAGAGACCCACAAAATAGCAGCAGCGAAGATACCAGATACATCTGAGACGTATGGCAGCTACAAGGTGCGTAGCTTATCCAAGTATCTTTTCTCTCATGGAGAATATCGATCAGACTCGGAGCGCATGGCTTGGATTTGGTTTGTGCTCAGTACAAACTGTGGAAGGCCTGCCTTCCACAATGTCCGAGATACCTGAGGCCAAGTAGGATAACCAGCAATTCTCTACTGAAGGGTCTGTAGTGGGTCTTATCGGACTGTGGGAGTTTCGACAAAAATGCAAATCGTCCGTCCTCGCCGCCGATAAACTGCTGTGGTGCTACTCCGACGGGTGTTTCAGATGCGTAGGTGTAGCAGTGTTCCAATGATGTCATTTTGGAAAAATTTCAAACGCCTGAAGATGTGACGACTTGTTACGTATATCAATGGGTACGACCAACGACAATACACAAATTGAAAACGAGCTCACAAATCCCCAGCTAGGACGCGAGCCCAACCGCTCCTAGTGAACAGAGAAGAAGACCTACCTTCCGATGAGAGTTTTCACTGCCTCACGCAAAGACGAAGTACAGCGGGAGCATCGCCATATATATATATATATATATATATATATATTGAACGACCGCGGAAGTGTATCCGATCGGCCGAAATTTTCTGTGCGGCGATGCTGGATGTCGAAATCGTAGCCAAGTAGGGTGAGCTCCCAACGTTAAGACGACTCACCAAATGAGCGGGCACGTCAGATTTGGAGCCAAAAATTGACAGCAAAGATTTGTGAAGGGTGAAGCGAAGGCCGTATACCATCTTGTGGAAGCGGTGGACGCCAGAAATTAGCGCCAACGCCTCCTCAATTTGCCCACGGCGGTGTGCCGCCGTGGTTAGTGACCTGGATGCGTGCATGATTGCCTTCTCAGTTCCTTCGTTGAATACATGAAGATAGACAGCACGAACACCGCAAGCGGAGGCACCAGCCGGCACGACTATCTGCAGCTTTGGGTCGTAGTGCGTCAATAGCGCTTCGGAGTTTAGCATGGACTTGAGCTGGCAGAAAGAAGCTTCACATTCTTCCGACGAAACCCAGGGCACGCCTTTTTTCGAAAGGCGATTAAGCGGCGGCCGGGACTGTGCAGTGCAGCCAGGAATGCCGAATAGCAGCTGATGAGACACCCGAAAGCACGGAACACAGTAACATAACTCGGAGCCGGCATCTGTTGAACTGCTCGTACATTCTCGGGATCGGGGTGTCCATCAAAGAGGAACCCGATGTACACACCGGCTGTCGTGAAGAACTGACACTTTTCGGGACGGAGGTGGAGGCCGTTGTTCTGGGTGCGTTGAAACACCATATCGATTCGAGCGAGCAATTCATCGGGTGGGCCAGTAACAATCAGCACATCGTCCAAGTATGAGGCCGCACCTGGAATGCCAGAAAGGATTGTGTCCATCAGCTGTTGGAAGATCACGTCTTAACGCCAAATGGCAGACGATTGTATTCGTATAGACCCCGGTGAGTGTTGATGGTCAGTAGAGAGCGGGATTCCGGCACAAATTCGATCTGTAAGTAGGCGTCAGCAAGGTCGAGTTTGGCGAAACAGCCGCTGCCGTTCATAATGGTGAACAGATCATCGGGCACCGGTAGTGGGTAGCGATGCTGCCCAACAGCTGCGTTGAAGCCGGTTGAGATGTCAGCACACGTGCGGACTGGCCCAATTGCCTTCTCCACCACCGCGACTGGGGCTGCCCCTGTGGAGTATGATATGGAAGGACACCTTATTACTAGAGACACTGGAATTTGGCGTCGACCTGTGGTAAGAAGGCGCACGGGACCAGTCTCTTGAGGCGAAATACTTGGGTAGCTTCCGGTTAAAGTCGAAGGGTTGCTTGTGTGGTGGAACAGTGACCGGGGCCAGACAGGAATACCTTAGCGAAGCGCCTAGTAATATCACCGGACTGACCTGGAGCGGCAACGGGAGAATCGACCGCATTGCAGACGGAACTGATTGGGTTACCTGCCAAACCAAGATGGTTGAACCAGTCAAGACCAAGAAGATTCAACTCGGCGGTCACGCAACACGACCCAGTGAATGTCGTTCCCTTAAATGAGACGCAGCATTGCGATTCACCGAAGAGCCGCAGCTCACCGCCACAGGCATTGGAGGACCGTCGGACCGGAGGTCGCCCAAGGGTGTGCCAAGGCTTCTCCGATATGATAGCGGTGTCCGACGCAGTGTCCAAACGCAGGTGGATCGGAGGCCACTAACCAAAACAGTGAGGAATTTTCGGCGAGACGGGCATTGACTTGGAACGTTGGCAGCAGACTCAGGGCGGATCCCACCGGTTTATAATTCGGGAGGCGTAATTGCTGCTCGGAGGTGCTGTGGGATGTACTGGATGAGCGCGCCCAACAGTATCCGTCTTTCAAGCCCACGAACATGCATTTTCGACACCGGTGCTGCTTGTAGGAGCAGTGTGACCAAGTTCCAAGCCCCACAGTGCCAGTATGTGGATGAGGGCTTCTTCTTTTGGACTTGCTGCTGACTGGACTGGATAGCGCCAGAACGCGACGGCCCAGAGGAGTGCGGGCCAGAAATGGGGGAAACGGGAGGTTTGGAAACCTGGCGAACCGCATGAACTTCGGAACTACCTTGATACAGATAGATAATCACTCAGCTGCAATACCCTTCTGGTGCCTAGCTGCCATGCCATCCGAAGGAAGCATGAGGGCTTCGATACTGCCAGGTTGCCCAAGCCTAGACAGGGGAAGTCAAGAGGCAGAGGTCGGGTTCGAACCACGGACCTCCCGGTCAGTAACTTCGCGCTCTAACCACTTGAGCCATCCCGCCCCCTACTACCTTGACCCCCAGATTGGACCAAAGTGGTGTCATGCTGTAGGTTGGTCAACCGTCGTACCCATCAACAATGTCCTTGAGCATCAGCTAAGGAACTTGCTCAAGACGGTTGAGTACATTTGTCCGTACGTCTCCGAACCCGGAGGACTGGAGGCTGTATACGAAAATGAGGGATTTTAAATGGTCAGTTGTGAGCGACTTCGATGTTAAACGTTCGCAATCACGATTAACAATACCAACGTAAATCAGAAGTCGTCTGACTCATTCACAGCCAAATGTAAACAGCTGTACCGCGTACTGAAAAGAGAACAGCACTCCCCAAATGCCTGCACAAGTTTCAACAGTCATCAAAAGACCTGTCGCGTGGGTTCTGTGGGAGAATCAGATTGTAGTACTTGTCAAGTTTACGCACTAAGAGCCGGATTTTCCGTACATCGTCCTGCGCACCGAGAGCGACTCAGAATAGGTCCTGGTAGCGGCAGAATCATGTCTCAAACGTTACTTTGCGTCTGGGTCATAGACTCCGCTATGCTATTCACAATTCCGTCAACCTGCTGGCCTGGTGCCGGAGCAGACGTAGCAGTAGTAACAGCTGCGTAAGCATTTCGATGAACTTAAGCTGTTTTTCGAGCAGTGTCTCTACTTACGCGGGATCCATTAGGAGTACACCGAAACAAACCTAATCACCAAAATGTACCAACAAGGACAATATGCAACTAGAGAACGAGCGCACAAATTCCCAACCACTATTTGTGCAGAGGTAAGAAGATCGGGACCACGTGCTAGCGACCTCACTGCCACAGGCAGAGGCGAAGTGCAGACGGAGCATCGTTATATATATATATATATATATATATATATTGAACAACCTTGAGGTACGATAACTTTATTGGCACACACAAAGTGCAACTGGCCAATAGAAAAGGAGTGCGGTCCTTTCGGAATAGGCTGTAGCATGGGGTAACATGGGAGTATTATGTATATGCCCGCACAAACTCAGAATTGAGCAGCTATTAGAGATTTATGCAACAAAAAACTCCCATTTCTGCAGCAGGTGTGCCGCGTGACAAAGCCGAATAATTTGTCGCAGGTAGAAAGTCTGGTGAACTTTTTATGATAGTCACCATACGCGGTGTCTAGTGCATGGCAAGGTTCTATCTTCACCGGTATACTGAGTCTTTCACATACCATGGGGAAACTTAGTGGGTTTGTTTTTACAGCATGAGCAGATAGTGCAATCGTGTGGCCAGTACTTTTCAGTTCTGGCACAAATTCATTGGATTAAGGTGGATTCATGGGCGCGCGTAACACGCATGGTCAGGAAGTTGTGAAGATCGTGTGAACTACGGGTAAGCCATCAGTCCGGGAATGGCAGTTGCGGAGCCGTCATTGTGACGTCGTAATCGGGTCCGTGGACAGCCCGGTATATGGATATCATGGTTGAATCAGTTCGGGTTGTCATGGTAGTCCCGATTGACATGGGAATCATGAGAACTCGAAACTAGATTGGACAAAGCACATTCCTGTGTCTACTATGGATTCACTGCTTCCATTCAAACGAGGCAATAAGACAACCACATATAGATTGGGGACTCGAAACTGGAAAATGCGTCAAAACGGTCTGCCAGAGTTCGCTATGGTTTAAGTTGGACTGCAACCCGAGGTAGCCATTAGCTATAGTGTTTACAGGTTCTAACTGCCGTAATGAGGCGACCCTATCCAATTTTAAAACGCAATCACCATTCAGGTGGAGACAGTAGAGAAGGGCGTTTGACAGGGACGGGTGTGTGTGAACATGAGGAAGGTGCACTAGCTAAATGGTGCGCAACTAATGTCATAGATACATGTGCAGTCGTCCGTAAAGCTGGGTACTAAGGGCAGAGGTGTGAGTAGACGGTTTTCAAAAGCGTACGTGCCCTCGTAGATGTCTCTTGCAAGCAGGTGTTTAGGTGACAGGCATTTCGGAAAGTTGGATTGTCATGTGTTAGACCGTGCCATGGTGAGAAAAGGGGTTAGAAAGCAATCACAGAGACTTCTCGGAACGGCCCCGTAACGCTCATTCAAAAATTAGGAGAGACAACTGCAGAGGAAGGCACGTTACTAGTTAGGGGCTATTGAGAACAGTAGGATTACGACTGCTGATATGGGTGACTTTCTGACTTTGGTGCTGCGCGGAAAGAAGGGCTAATCAGTCCTTGAAGTTGGGCGAGTCAGAGGAATTAGAAATTCGAAGAATGAAAAGACAAGATATCGGAGAGAAATGTGAAGTGCATGGTGGTTCCACATGTTTGGACGATGAGATGACCCAAGCATGTTGCAGTTACAACGGAGAGAATTGCAGCAGAGGCCTTACGCCATGTGCATTTTGTAAGCCTCCGCTAAATTACACATGAGAGGGCTTTTTCGCTCAATTATAATCAGTATTTTGTATTCACTGGAGGATTTCCTGGGAAATGTGCTGTAACCCAGGGCAGGTTTAAGCCAGCGGCGCGGGCGTCCGACGAAATGTACTTTCACCGTGTCCATTGTTGAAATTGGCCAGCCAGTCGTTCCATTTGAGAAAATAACAAAATCTCTTGCAGAATTTGGCATCGTGGTAATTCGGGAAAAAGTGAGGGTACATGAAATAGGGTTGCCTGGGCATGAGTTCATCATCGATCGAGGTATACTTAACACTGTACGTAATGCTTTGAACGAAGGAGGAAAAGGGGTATACCATGGCAGAAGGTAGAGTATGAGGTTGGGCGTGAAGCTGAGGTGGCTTTTAGGGGGCAGGCGGATGTTCAGAGGTGGGCGGTAGAAAAAAGCCTGACCATGTGGGACAAATTTGGATTGGCAGGCAAGGCGTATTGAGAGAATGGGTGATTGTAAATCAGGGTTTATCAGCGGCTTAGAGGGCAAAGACAGAATAGGTGGCATTGTGGCAGTGTTTGATACTCGGATGCTGGTTGAGAGGTCTTTGTTCCTGGATCAATCAGATAGATTAAAATTTGCGGTCCCCAATTAGATCATTCTCAGGAGCAGTTAGATCGCATCAGGGTATCCGGCTTAGTCGTCGGATGGTTTAGACATGATGATGGGTGATAACATGCCGACATGAATGACAAGGAGGCCAAAACCCATAGGACATATGGAAAGGAGCCTCGGGTTATCCTGAAATGGCACTCGGCTTTCGGCGTGCTAAGCGTCTGAGATGTGGAAGCTTCTTTAGTTATGACCGGGTGCTGAAGAGTGGGATTACAAACGCAGGCACCTGAGCTGATAAGCGGCATACAAGAACGGAGCCCCGAGTTGGTGAGTGTTACTGCGGTTGAGTATGGGATGCTTACAAGTGATGTTGAGGACGGCAGAGCTGTTTTACCCATAAAATACGGAGTATAACTGACGGGATGCGGGGGCAGACTTAAATCGAGATTCAGTGCTCAAAAGTACCGGGCACCTCGCTAGACCGAGGACTACGGTTGCATCCATGGGTGCACATTTGATGAATGAGGTCCTTGAATTCCAGAGATCAAGTCTATGTTATGTGACCTTACGAACACCGTATAAACATCCCTCCTCAGCTTTGACTTCCCTGCGTCCAATAGTGCGTAGGGTCACTGCGTCTTGATAGCGCAACATCAGTGTACACACGGATTCTTTGTCATCAACAACGGGACGAACTGAGCAAGTAAATTTTGCTTTATAACAGTGGTAAATCGGAACAATTTGACCTTATTTATAAACGAGATTAGATTGGGTGTATATCTGTAATTTCAGGTTTATGAGCGAGTGGAAATGCTTCACGGAGAACGAAGCGGAGTGACTACCCATTATCCTTGCGTTGGGTCGGAATGGCTCAGTGATCAAGGCATGGACCAACCGACCGGAAGGTCCGTGGTTCGAAACCACCCACGGCATCTCGACTACTCCTGTCTAGGCCTGGTCAACCTGGGTGTATCCCGGTCTTCGTGCTTACTTTGGGTTGCACTGCAGCTAGGCACCAAAAGCCTGCTGCAGATAATTCATTATTCTTTTTATGGTTGTGTCAGTCCATTCAGTAATTAATAAAAAAATTCGCCAACGGTGGCTTTATAATTTTCAAGCGTGGGCGTGGTGGAGCAGCAACGCGTACGTTCATGATTATGAAGTGTCGTCGTTAGCCATCGCATCAGGCTATGATTCATAGCTACGACCTCGTGATCAGTGGTGCACGTAGGTGTGGGCGTAGCGGATATGATATGTAACCAGGGTAAAAAAGAACTCGGACAGTTATGTACATGAATGGATAATGTTAGCCGCTGGATTAGCCTATCATGCATAGCTGAGGCCTCATAATCACCGGCGCGTATAGGTACGGGCCAAGTGTTAACCATAAGAGGCCAAGGTAAAAGAAAAAAGTTTACGCTCATGATGATGGATCATCGTTGGTCATGGAATTAGGCTATCATGCACGGTCAAACCCTCAATCAGCGTCGCACCCACACAGGCCTGGCAGTAGCGATAAGTAGCCAAGAGAAGCGACAATGCGTATGGTTCTTATGATTGAGGGCAGCGTTTGGCCTTATTTTCCGGCTGTCGCGCTTTATGACGTAATCCAGCTAAGTGACGCCATGTTTTCCAATGGGAAAGGTATCTCATCGTGATGTTGGTAATTCACATGCAGACAGCTGAATTCGCTGAACTATCCCCTGACTAGTTTCGCATATCTGAGAATGGGGATCATTCACAGATGTGCATACCCGTAACAACGCTGGAAAATGCATCAAGTTATCCTTGATTATTATACTGCACGCGAGACGAGCTTCCAAAACACCGTTGTGCCGAGGTTCAATTAACAAACTCATCTAATTTGTTACGTCTGACGAATATAACGCATAAAAACGTCACTCTAATAGCCATCTGGGTGGAATTTGAACCGGGTATTCTGTAGATGTAACCTCCCATTTGAAGAACACCGTGGAACGTTGATGCATACCACGATTTGATTCCGTGCATTACCTCGCAAGTGGTTGTCACATACGGATCACCGGTCGCCAGTGACCTTGAAATTTAGCTTACTTAAGCAAAGCGCTATGAGCAACATGGGACCGAAACATGCAAATGGTGAAACCACCAAATAATTAAATTCGTAGTAACAACGTGCTTGGTGATTGGCGAGAGACAGCGAATAATACCCTGGCTATGCCTGCGGGACCGATTTTCAAAAGTCCAGATTTCGCCATTTTACTTTTTCATACGCAATAAATAGATAATTTTATACACCTTTCCGTAACCAGAGTGATACACCTTGGTTGTCAATTCGCATCAACAATCCAGGTCGTAGAGTATTACGAACCCAAAGTTTCGTGCATGCGGAGTAACTGGTTGCTGGAAAAACGGGGTAAAAAGCCAGGAATACATTCCGAAGAATGTTAAGATCTCATAACCGGCAATATTATTGCACATTAAAATAGTTAGACTTAGAGCCTAATCTTTTCTAAGCGCCATAGCGCGCTAAAATCAAAGAAATAATAAAACGCCTATTATTTGAACAAAGAGGGGTTTTCAGCCTGTGTATCCCATCCGGACGCAAATTAATTTTTGAGGAATGAACGCGTTAACGTTATACGGCGACTTTCAAGTTGTCAGTAGCTGCATGCTTTCCACTACCCAAAAATCTAAAATGGACAATGGGATTCACTGGCTCAATCGCACAGGTTTTGTGATACACAACAAAGAGAACTAAAATACGAGTCATTTTTGTGCGGTCTCACACAGTACATCTCAATGATAAGCATGCGAAATAATAATTTTCGGGGAAGCTAAAATAGTGAGAGGCAAATCCACCGAGACGATGAACTTTCCAACTAGTTGAAATCTATATCCAGCCTTCGTTAATAATAGCCTTAGGAACGTGAACACATTACTTATGCTTGTATATCGATCTCAGCTTTAGGCATGTTGATCCGGTGCTCAAGAACACACACGCACAATGCTTTTTCCTGCAAAACGTTTGCTAATGATATAGAACTTTTTACGCCAAAATGTTGCATTTTGTTGCATCTGTGCTCGAACTGAAAATCACCCTAATCTGCGGTCATTTTTTCTCAATTTGTTTTAATTAATCTCCTTTGTAAGTTTTTGGAGCGTACTTGACTGTGAACTTGCTGGGCTATGGTTTCAGAGCGATCTCGCGTCTTGCGGCTTTATCCTCATGAGGACTGGCTGAAATCTATAGGGCGGGAACATTCAAAAATGGTAACATGGCGGATTGGAGGTTTATAGTTGATCCTCTTGAACGAAGCATATAATTATAATTTGGTTTTATCTGATAAAAATTTACACTGTTAACAGATTTCCAAACCTCATGAAGGCAGATAATGTGAAACTCTCAGTAGTTTAACACAGCCTGCTTGTCCATGTTGTTCTTAAATGCGACTGTATCTCAAAGGGACGAAGATATTTGTGTTTAATGTCGCTAAAACAGTGAGTAATTAGAATAGCCCAGCGTTAGAAGTTATCGCTGGTGTGTTTACTGTTTTCACTCAGTGTCGATGAATGGTTATGATACGGCTAGACGTTCCATAGGAACGATTTGCATGCTTGTAATTTACGTGTTACCCTAAGTGCATAGCTCGAAGGCCATACATCATGCAAATTGAGTTCAGTAGGTACAGAAACCGGTATTTTCATTGACCGCCCTAACTCTGGTTTATAATAATGGAACTATCGGTGCATCTTTCGCAGCCAAAGGATCAACGATAGTGTCTGCGGTTCTGCCAGAGCATGTCAACTATTTTCTATTTCTGGTAGTTCACCGTTTAGCGCAAAATTTTGTGCGGACGTAAAGAAAGATTTACCAATCATTTGAAAACCCCGAAGAATGAGAGCAAATCTTGAGGTATGTAGTGAACATTGTTTGTTTGTTTATTTATGTCACGATTGTTGGTGTGGAACCTTGCTAACTCAGTTTCGGCTGGTAAGCATTCCTTCCGGTTTTCGTCCACATAGATTGCCGTGAACCTTCAGAGAGTCACCGTCTACTCTTGCTTCCATGGCGTGCTTCTGTGGTTGACGACTACGCAAGGATGGCTTCCACACACTGACTGTTCTACATGCCATATAAATAAAAACCGACGAGATCCCAAGTCTACGGCGCACCTGTATCCTAAAAGCCTCCGCTGGAATAACGTCTATTTTTGATGAGTGTGTAACGAAGTTTCGGTGTTCGAGTAACACTTTTGAAATGAAACACCCAAGAAACGTAGTAAGTGCGTCAGCCACATGTAGGCCGCGGGGCTCCTGTATACATTTGTAAACATGCGCTGCTGGAGGCGATCCTATGTTATCCTGAAAACACTACGCATCGGGACCACTCTGAACGTATCTACGAAAATGGAAAATTACGTCCCCTTTTCTCACCTAAGCAAGCTTGACTTCAACGCAGGGCCTGGATGCCTTGGTTGTCGTGACGCGTGCGTTTTCAAGAAATATGAAGCCATTTGTTTAAAAGCATAATTTTATTAGGACCGATTGCAAGCAAATTACAGAATCATCAAAAATGTGTTCCGCAGTTTTACCTAGAAAATAAATGGGAAAAAGAATTAGTAAAAGGCGACCAAATGGAAATGATTGGAGCCCCGTTCGCCAAGCCTGAGGGAAAGGCGCACACTGGTTGCCACTCACGCACCACGTGAAACGGAAGACGACTCTTTGGGGTGCGCCTGCGTGTTGTGGCGTTGGAGGTGCTTGGTTGATCGTTGCACCTCACAGGCGCTTCTACGGCTGGCGAGGATACCCCGTCACCAGAGGTCGCCATAGATGTAGATGCTGCTGTCAGCACTTCCACGCTGGATGCGCCTGGGGCACCTTCAGTGGATAACACGCAGCTTGGCACACGACCTGCGCAAGCCTGGTCAGCAAACGTTCGCTAGAAGCAGCAGCAAGCATCAAAGTCAGACAAACCCAGGCGGGCAATTGCCTCGCAAACATCCGATGAGATATT
>SJOL01006458.1:0-33084 GCA_004794785.1 Opisthorchis felineus | reverse complement strand
CGGAAAAAGATGACTCACGTACAGTGGACAGTTTTTTAAGATACTTTTGAAGCTGAAATAATTTTCTGAACATACTTCACCGGCCAACGGAGGCCCGCCATACTAATAGCTGTACGCGTTATTGCTTATCTCTGCTGCTTTATTGTAAAAACCAGTTCAGTATCTATGAACGTCAACGAAAATTATGCCTCAGTTATGCGTGATAGCCTAATCTAACAGCCAACGACGGTCCTTCATACTCATGCATGTCGTCCGTCTGCCAGTCTCGAGCCTGAAAAATGCAAGATCACTTTTGGCGAGTTATATGTTTCTATTTATTGTTTGCATCGGCACAAGCATAAGGTGTAATCATTCCAAGTCTCGTTTTCAGGGAGCCGTTTTCACTCGGAAGGATTTCTGAAAGAAGAATGTGAAATCAATTTTGGGCTATCCCGAGGCTCTATTCGATGTCTGTCATCCAACTAGTCATTCATGCCGAGGTATTGCAACACAGCTTCACTTCCACAATCACGTGTACAATGTCCGAGTATATGAGCTAATAAGACAGCCACATCTGGTGCGATCTAACTGTCTCTGACAGTGATGGTGACCTTGCTAGGGACTGCAAGGTTTACTATACCTCATTGTCCAAGAACAAATATCATTCAACCCACATCCAAGTGACCTACTCTGCCACAATGCTACTACTCCCGCTTTTGTCCTCTAAGCGGTCGATGGACCCTGACTCCCCATAATCCATCCGCTCAATGATCCTTGCCTGCCCATCCACATAAGCCCTTCCTGATTGGACTTTTCGGTAACTACCTAGCCCTATCTTCATCATGGTCAGCACGACATCAGTTGGTAATGTGTCCACATAGTGGTAGCTCGGTTGAGCTTATTGGTTGTTGATCAGGTGGCTGTTAATCTGTTCGCCGAGCTTGGTAACTGACTTGCAAACGTTTTGTCACCATCCAAGGAGTCATCATCAGTGCGCAGTTGAATGGGTACACCTTGTTCGCCTGCGTGCGTTTATGTAGCAGTTGAAGACTATCTGTTATCTCTTAACGTGATTGGCTAGTTGGGTGACAGCGTTTTTTGTCAATTTATTGGTCCGTTCGTGGTTTGCGTTCCTTTGAGTTGATTGGTCATCCCAATGCCTTCTATTTTTGGTGGTTTCCTTTCCCGTTTTGATTGCCCCCTACCGAATTTGCATTGTGTTGTGGTCTGGCTGGCTTCACCGCTCTATTTTCTCCATTGTATTGACTGGCGTCCTTGCGTCCGCCGGTTAATTGGTTACTTTGGTTTATTGGGGCGCCTCCTCTAATCCAAGTGATGTACCATTTTGAGGGGGGCTCCCTGCTTCTTTTACGAGTTCCTCGTCTGGTTGCTTGTGCAGTTCAGAGCTTGCGTTCTCTTGCTCTTAGTGGTCGATGAATAGGGTCAATTTCAATGTGCTTGTTGATAGTTTCTTCGGTGGAGTACCACGCTTCCATAAATTTGCGTTCTTTTTACGTTCTTGCTTGAGCCAATATGCAAACGCCACCCCGGTCGAACTTCTGTCTTCTATAATTTTTGTGCACGGATATGAGAGAAAATTGATCTTGTCCTTTGCAGCAAGCTTGTACTCGTGCATCCTGGTGGAGTGCTTCCTTCTTGTTTGTCCTACCTATCGTTTGTCACACTCCTTGCATGGGATTTTATATATGACATTGTTTTTCATCACTGAATGTTACTTTCTTTTTGGTTTCGATAGTGTCCTCCGCAAAGTGTTCGCAGTGTTGTAAGCCACCGTCGTGTTGTGCTGTCGTAAGAGCCTAGCCGTCATTTTGGCGGTGTTCCTGATGTATGGGATTGTGACTTGTTTGCTTCCATTTTGTGCTGTTGTGTTAGCCGTGTTTGGCTTTCTGAGTGATTCCCAGATAAAATTCCTCGGATGTCCATTTCTCTGAAACAATATGTACAGGCGTTTTTGTTCCTAAATCTTGAATTCTTTTGTGCTTCAATGTGTCTCGATCCGTTTGAAAAGTGGCCGAGTGCAGCTTTATTTGTGAAAATTTGGATGGCTGCTGTGGTAGCCTGCGTGTGCGTGTGAGTCGCCTTTCTGTGGCTCACAGTTTGTGGCTGTCCGTTTGGTAATCTCTTGATGAGGACGTCCGGAATGCCAGTTTTCCGCTGTTTGACGTGGGTTGACGGGGTTGCCGTTAGCAGACTTTGTCGGTTTCACTGGATTTCACTGTGGCTTTTGGGCTGGTTGAGTATTCCGGTTTCTTAGCTGCTACAATTTAGGGTTAAACACTCTGCTCAGGACGTTCTTAGTTTCAATCGAACTGGAAAACTGCTAACCAGGCAGGTCTTCCAGCTGATATTTAACTCTTCGTTCTGCTGCCATACTGAGTTGTTGCAGATATCACGGTCTTATAGTCCCCAAGCAGGCCATCCTACATTTGCACGTTCTCCATCAATTGGTAGCATTGCTAATAATTAGTCTGACTATCTATTCACCGCTTTGACTGATCAGCATTCCAGATTATTTGCACCCTACCAGTGGTCAAAAAGTTGTGTTAGGAGGAGGCTGCACGTTCAGAGACATTCGTTTAGGAACCGTAGCTGTTGCAGTGTCAAGGCTTGTTGGAAGGCAAAAATCTCTCTCTTAGGATTTCTATTGTCTTTGGCTTGCAAAGCATAGAGCTGTCGGGAATAAGTCCAGCCATGGTGATCTCGTGTCACTTATCACGTGGCTGTTGACCTGCTGTTCCTACCCAAGTAAATTGTTAAGCTCCGCAAACACATCAACAACCACGTGATCTGCAACCGGGCCGAAACTCATTTTGCTAGTCAGGTGAGATGTGCAAATTCGGTAATGTGCATGTCAACAAGAAACCAATAAATTGGCGTAAGAAACAGTGAAATTTTATGATCAGCTGACTCATAAATTCATTGTGCTTCAAGATCCTCATTGGTTAAAAACACTTTCAGCCTATCCTTCTTGGTACACAGCACAATGCTACCACCGTCTTATTTTGAATATATACATATACAAGTAATCCGTAAAAACTCGCGTCAGATTTATTAGAATGATTATTATAGAGCAAGGTAAAGCGTTGTGCATTGATGTGCTCAGGAATAACGCATTTTAACAGGGGCACTGACCTGGGAATCATAATATTAACCCAAAGGCACGGTTTAGTGCTTGATCCTTCCAAGGAAAGGCTTCATTCTTGGAAACCCCATCCAGTATTCTGGAATTGCGTGCACTGGATAGAAATTCATCTACAACCACAGTATAGTCCCAATTTGCGGTTGGTGTGGCATCCATTGTAGGGTGTTTGAAGGGGAAAACTGGGTTTTTAGGTATTTTCAAATGTCGGGAAAAATATAACATGATCCAGAGATAGTCACTTGATGGGTAAACCGTCCAATTAACTTGCTACTTTTAGATATGAATAGGGAAGTTTTAAATGGCATCCTGTCAACCGTGCATCCAACTAAACACCGCAACAAAACTATCAGTTGAAAGCTTGTCCATTCAGTTTACTTGAGTGCCAACGGTTCGCTGACGCTGACAATAATTAGGAACCTAAATGAACCTTTCTTTGTGATAGTCTTCTACTGAATCTGCTGCATAAAAAGTACTTCATGTCTTGGTTGGCGCGATATTCTAGATATTGCGATGTATTTATTTTGGCGGAACATACAACTCATATGTTTGCTGAAAACCCGTAGGCAGCGCGCTGTCGGTTTCTCCCTCAAAACGTGTCAACTGGGCATAATCCCCAGGTTTTCATCAACTTTATGTCATTTCCGAGCCTCGATTAGTCGTTAGCAATGACATACTTTTATCCATAGGTTGGTGTGGTGCTGACGAAATACTCAGTTGGGTCGTTCCGTTATGTTACTACTCAAAAAGTACAAAAACGGTCGTGGATCCTCGAAGAGATTTTGTAACCTCATAAGTAGCGTGTTGTCAAGAAGATATTCCTAGTTTTTTGCAAGCATTTCTCCGGAAACCTAATTCTTCGTAGTTCTGATCAATTTAGGACAACTAATGTTGGCTAACAAAATGCATTTACCAACAGCTGTATACCATTCGCTTCCGAGGAGCAATCTCGCACTTTGCTCTGCCAACTTTAAAAATAACTTGAGCGTAAACGAGTAAGTCCTCATCTGTGTTGCACAAATGTTTTTCTAGTGTATGCTGCTGTCTTCTGTTGATCCTCAGGGGTATTATTCGGGCATTTTTTGCCAAAAATCATATTATCAGTTCACTTACTCCATTTAAATGCACGAAATGATTGTGTCTCAGCACTGCTCTGGCATGCATCAAACACAGGGACTGTGGGCACTCTTTATCCCGGGAGCAGGTTCATAAATCACTCATAAATTATATTCCACAAGAATATCATCTAATTTCTCGAGGATGTTATCCAGATTCGGAAAGCTTGAAATGAAGACATTTAAGCAACTATAAGTTCCTGTGGCACAATGGCATATCAGCTCATATAATTTTGTTTTTCTGAAGAGAACGTCATTTGTTCGTTCAAATATTCACCCATTGTCGATGAACGCAGCAAACAATTCCGTAATTTTAGCAAGCTCCAGAGCGGGATAATGGGGTCACGGTTTATGACGATACCAGGTTTGGACGGAAATTTCCTACCAAATATCATGGAAATTAACCAACAACTTTCATAATGGGGTTATGGGAACATTTGGAATTCATGGGGGCTGCATGGTCACGGTTACCTAATTGCCAGGACCTATGTAGTGTAAAAAGCTTGCTCTGTGTAACCAACTTGTGGTCATTAACCTTGAGGAAATTCGGCCGCTTTCGGATATTGGAGACTGGACTAGAGAATACTGCTGATTGCGTTAGTTTGTGAAGTCATCCACCCCCAACTTTCTTTGTTATTGACACGGTGTGATTGCACGTACTTACAACAGCAAAGTAAGTCTGGGGATTATATCGTAACTGGGGTTTACTCAGATATCATAAAATCCCACAAAAGAGGAGAAAGTGTGTAGAGATAAGCATTAGTTTCGGCGACTTTTTGACAGGACATTAGGATCGGACAAACGCGTTGTCGAGTGCTGTGTGCAACGTGTTTTGCGGGAGCACGAAAATTAGTCACTAGACAAGGAGCCTATAGGTACATTAGTTGTGTGGGTGAGGCGGATAAACGGAGTTTATAAGCAGACTCTATGCAAATAACGCGCGATCGATAAATATCGCTCGTTATTCTGAGCGAATGCATCGCATTTGAGTGGTTGACACATGCAGATGGACTTCTTGCTGGCGCATTTGGGCGATCTATTCTGTCTTTTTGTTTTAGTCTTTTCCTTATCCGTTTTTTCTGACATCTCTTTTTGGTAGGTGGATATTTTGAAAACAACATTATTGTGTGCACCATACCCTCACTGCATATTTTGGCTCCCCAGTCTTATATATAAATAGTGTGCGGTCTCTGTCCAACCTATAAAAACTCTCAGAGTAAGCGAACTATTCGTTTGTTTTAAACTATGCTGCGCAAGATCCATCTGGCTGCGCAGTGCTACAAACTAATACTGAAAGGTATCATCTAACCGTCTTATTCCAGTCTCGCTGTCTTCTTAGGTATTGCAGTAAATATTGATGATAATACTCCCCGCTGTGCTGTTTTTCACCTTCAGAACGGCAACAGTAGATTCTGAGAGACCGTTGTCTTGTTTGGCCATAAGCGATCAAGTACCACATAAGGTTTCAGTTCAGTTTTTCTTATACTAGAGAAAGTGGACAAAAGTCGATATAGTATCCTATTTACGTAGTGAGCTTAGCAGCTGGTTTGCAAATAATAAATTGGCAGATCGAGATGATACCATCAGTGAATTGTCGGTGGAAGCGCGTTGTAGATGGAAGTGTGCGGATGTTTTGCTAGAATGGGTTGATATGGGGTATACTGACCCGGCTCGACCTTGACCGACAATTGGTCGTTGGAGTAAGCATTTGCACCGAGTTCAAGTCCACCTGTCTCCTGATTATTGGGTATCCGGGTGATCTTGGTATTTGACTGCCCCAGTCTTGCCACCGCGGTCTTCGTTCGTTTGAGAACAAACGATAAAACGCCATAGCTGGTTTTAGAAATTTGGGCAAGTTTTGTTTAGACTGCGTGACGATCTACAATATGAACGCAAATGCCCACAGAAGCAGCATACATAAAATATCTTTTAAAGCATATGCGAACTAGTTGCAAGGTATTTGTCACGTTGGGCGAACACAGATAAATATTGGACACATACAAACTATTGACCTATTTACCCTAAAAACGGTGACGAATAGGGGTGAGTGAAAATTGATGCAACGCACAGGAAATGGTATTCCGTACCTATTCAATACACTCGTCCAGATAAAAACTCGAAGAAGTTTTCACTCAGTGATCATAGCTTTCTCGTTGTAAAAGGGACCCCCGTTTACGAAAGGCTGAAGAATCTTTTTAGAGCGTTTCTGCAAAATCACTCAGTTGTCATGCAGAAAGCGTCCGTAGCATAAACTAGTTGGCCGTCTACGAGTGGTTGAGAGTTTGAGCACAGCTCATCAGTGGGTGATACAGTCACGATCAGGGGCAATATTGAAATGACCACAGTTTGGGTTGTGCAGCACAGAGATGGTTATGGATTGAAACGTTTTGTGAAGTGGCCTTATTAACGACCTAAACTACCTCAGTACAGTGTATAGATTTGTATACGTCCTGTGCAGACTGAATAAAAACAATCATTAACTTACTAAAGCGCTTTCATGCAAGAGGAAGTCGAAATAATGATTTTCTGAATTGGGTAGCAAAGAATAACTCCCGAAAGGCCTTTTGCACCTTATTTTCCCTAAGAAAATGTTTTTTCTCATGTTTCCGGGGATTATACATCACCAGACAATGGCACACGACACAAGTGTGGAGTGTATGGTTGCCTAGAGTGCAAACAGCTTGTGTGTCCTCTTTTGTCCAGGTGATGTCCGGCTTCAAAGACTCATGCGTCTAACCTCTATGCCGGTGACGTGTATGAAAGCACAATTGGCACACTTAGTTTCGTCGCAAATTGTACTGACGCACTCAACTAGTCTGGGAGCGTATGCAGCTGCTAGGTTTTGGCGGATAACCCCCACACCGATGGTAAAAAGATATTAGTCTGTTTCACAACATGTGTTAGATGCATGTATTCAAAGTCCGTTCTAAATAAACGCAACTCCTAGCAGCCCTATGAGAAGTGTGCTTTCTCTCGAAACCAAATTAAACTGATATAATTTAATCCTATATACACTTTACAAAATATTGATGATGTACAAAACACTCTGTAAGATTTCTTTTGCATAGACACATGCGTGCGTAGCAATTAGTAAGCATTTTTCTCACAATCATTTGGATGCTCTATAATTCCTCCACGATAGCCCCGAATGAATCCCAAAAATTATCTGAGACGATTCTGTTGACACACTACTTTAACTGTAATGTAACCAGAAAATTTACCACCCTATTCGCGTCCAGGCGGTTTTTTAAGGTGAAGTCCTAATATTCCCGGAACCAAAACTGAACACTTGATAGGGAAAATGGCATTGGAAATATGAGGACAGTAATCAAAAAGCACTTGTTATCTTGAGTTACTTTAGCGGTATCTGAGTTCAACCTAACTCCCTGTCGAGAGCACAGCCGTTTTCCTCTGTGTTGATTCTAACGTTTCAGCAGATTTTCTAATTTGAACATGGATTATTAGCCCAAATAAGTTCGCCCATCTATTTTACAGAAACCGGCTACACATCCTAAGAGAGAAAGAAGAGAACCAGACTTGCTTTTTAAATAAAACTGTGTAAATGAAATAAAACACAGGCTGGCCTTTAGCTGGCTATCCTTACAATAAGTGAACACCTAGTAAGTGCTTAAAATGCATGCATATGCAGCCATACCTTTTGAAACTTTCTAGTGTCAGAGGACATGCGACCTGGAAAGTTTTATTCAAGCATGAAATCCTCACCGCTACTGTCCGAAGCATGTAATAACCTCAACGTGAACGGGACAGTGCGTTCGACGACTTTCTCTCTGATCATGGAGGGTTCACCTTTTGAAGTCATGGAAACGGTCTCCAGAAAGTGCTTCTTCAGCAAGCCGTGGACAAATCACCTTAACTCACAGAAATTTCACAAAGCGGTTGGACATAAAAAGACTTATGAATCTTTCAGCAGTATAGACATGGGACACTTCAGTAAACCGTAAAACATGAGACCACATCTATACGGGCGTGCTGAATTAGGTGTGATCTTTTCTTTTAATTGGACGTTCTGCAGGAATGGCGCATACGTTTTCCAAGTTGCAACGCAGAATCAGTCCAGGTGGAATGGAAACATTGTAACCATTGTCATAGTTTCTAGGATGCGAGTACAAATCAGTCCGCGTAGCTCGCTTAATCAGCGTTTTCGGTGAGGTCTTTTGTTCAAACACCTATTCATTCAAATTACCGTAATTCCAGCATACTCTCGATCGTACGGCTGCACTTGATGACGCTTTCTCGTATGCACTGAAACTATCCGTCAATTCGCATGACCAGAAGCTAGTGTGGTGCTATCACTTTGCATTTTCTGAATCGGCATTGGAGAGGAAATACAACGACAAGCGTACTACCATACCGCTGAGTCGACTTAGATGGAATTTAAGAACAGACACTCAAAGGAAAACAGTGAGGAACCGACACTGCCTCATCATTAAGAGGAAATACTGAATGTTGCAAAAGTCTTATGTGCGACTGCTTGAGTAAACTCGTCAAGAGTAATGAGCTGGGTGATTTGTGAGGTCATAAAAACGGTCTACCTGGGCTGATTCATTGATTCCTATAGCTGTGTACACTTCCGGCTTAGTAGGATAGAGCAATATTATGTTGAAACTAGACAGCTATGATTGGTCTCATCCTTCCACCAGTAATTGCTAGGCTTTGCTGCAGATGCATGTGTAGTAACGCCAGAATGAACGGGAACCTAACCTAAACAGAAATGGGCAGACAATTCAACGGTTTTGGTGCTACCGAAATTCTCCACTTAGTCCTAGGTTATAAACGGGAAAACATGTAACATGTAACCCACTTGTGCAAAGCTTGCTTCTCAGCTGCTAACAGACCAACCTGTACACTGGACAGACAGATAAAAAGTGCTATGCCCTATTCTGAATATCGGATGCATAGGATCTATCAACTCTCCCAATTTGCAATTTAGGCTTGGTTACCGTTTCACCTGCCTCATCAGTTTTCTTCTCCACAGCCTGGGGATTTCCGCCGGATTTCCACAAGCCGCCAGTGCATCGATAGGTTCATATGTTTAGGAATCCACCTGTCTGTCACTGACCACACAGTATCCGTACTTGTATTGAACCGGCTCACAGATTCATTGATATCATAACCGCATTCCCCACGCATCACCACAAAATATGCTAACTAGACGATAGTCAGACGAATATCTCCAAAATAATCCCGATTTTCGGCCAAATTCATACAAATATTTATAGCCCACCGTAGGTGAACTTAAACGGGATATGATGCAACTAACTTCCGATCACGCCTGTACGAAAGGCTTCTCACATTGAAGGCCAATGCGGTTTGTGGAAATTACTTATGGTTTATAGGTAGTCAATAGATCCTCTATTTGAGAAGCCATCCTACAAATGGGGTCAGTCCACGCTGATAAGTCAAGAAGTACTGGACGCACGTTTTCTCAGTGTTCTGTGCACATTATGGTGCACACCACTGTCAGCTTCACCGTCGTTCAAACCTGACGATAACTAACACCCATGTTCCGAAGATCAGTTCCAGAGTCTTGCCTATTTTTGCAAAATTCCATCGTTCAAATTTATTCCTGAGGGTTTGAAACATTTGTTGGAGGCAGGAAGTGCTTGACTGGGACAAGCAGAAGACAGCATGTTTTCACAAGCCACAAGAAACCAACAACATATCGCTCCTCACAAAATCAGCAGTGAAACTGGCGATAATTAAGCCTGTAAGATATCGTTGTTGCTCCGGTAGATATTTATAATGATCAGGTCGTCGAACCATAAGCAGTGTTCGGTACGTGATGCGTGACCACAACTTCTTGTCGGTTCACATCTTGACCTCGAACATCACACAGCAAATCCAATCTCAATGGCATGCAGCAGCTAGCTTACGGCTGCAGTGAAAACAGACTTGATGGTGTGTGCAGTACCCATTTCATGGTGTGAGGCATGGTGATGCTGGCACTAAGACGCGACAAGCTCCGCTGTTACAAAACGATCAGCAAGGCCTTCATTATTGGCTAAATTAGTCTGATCCTTCGAAAACTTTCAAGAACTCCCAAGCCAAGAACCTAGAGACCACACTCGTGATGCAGTACAGTTTCTACAAATTTACTGAAAACCTTTGACAGTTCTGTTTGAAGTCTCCGAGTTTCCATCAACTTTATGTTCTACTTCGACTCCATGTTTTGCTTAATTGACGAGATTGCATTGTCTTTAACCAGCGACGAAACTGAGCAGTGCGTTTTGCTATAAAATTATGCTGAATATCTCGAATATAATGCCAAACAAAATAAACGACGGTCTTCGTGCAGCACATTTGGTTGGAAAATAAGACAAACAATTCATCCGAGTCCCTTGGTAACACCAAAGTAACTAGCAAATAAATTTGTTTATTCACTTAGTGATCAGACCTAAGGAATTCTTTTGTTTGGAATACACCAGTTCCGTAACCGAAGATCACCGTAGCGGACTAGGTCGCGTTCATGATTTTGCCAATTGGTAAGGAACGTTGTAGTGCATCTTTTAATGGTCGCCAAAATTGTGTCGAGAAAAGACTGGTTGTGCTTCCGTTACACCTCACTTTGGTCTTCAAGTGTCTGTCAAGAACACAACAGCCCCCTGGCTGTGTCCATTTAACTGCAGGCTGTCTTCCTTAGGTTACGGAAGTGTGGATTCGGAGTTGCCAGCTTGTATCGAACAAGAAAATCTGTACATTGCTGAGTACGAAATATCATAAAGAATGTAGACGACCGCCGAGAGCGTAACGTTTTGCAGGTAGATCACAGCACAATCATAGAGAATGCAGTATTTTGTTTAAAAAAACAGATTGTACTTGAGGGATGGCCAAAACTCAGGATGACTGTGTCCAAGCACAAGCTGGCCACCATAAGACATCCAGAAAAGAGACAACAGAGACGAAACTGATGTGGAACACGAAGTTTCAAATTCCAGCCACTTGATCATGATTAATAGCAGGTGAAGGGTTAAACAAGTTGAACCGGGATTTCCACACAGACCATTTGTCCACCGTACGAGTCTTTCAGCACCCAACGGACACTCAACTGCATCTAAAAACAAGAGTGCGAAAGCAGAGAGTAGTTGTGTGTTGAGGACATTGTTTAGCACAGCTCGTCAGTGTCAATCTAGATGGAACATGCGTGCGACTAAAGTTTGAAACTGATCGACAAAATAAGATTTCATAAAGGTTTGGCAAACCATCGATGAATAAATATACTTTTTAATCTCTTCTGAGACAGAGATATGCGTGTTGTTCCTTCGATGTGTGTGTTCATTCACATGTTTTTGTATAAGGAATGCCGTCATTTATGCGCTGATATTGTGAGCAGGGGCAAAAACTACATATTGATGAGCTTAATTGAGGCAAGCGGACACCGTAAACTTGTTATGACGTACTGGTGAATAGGAAGGATCAATGTACATGGCCTTTGTATAAGTGTACCATTGTCCTGATTGAAGTGGACATTTCGGCTGGACGTGGCCGCATATCTGCGGCGAGTCCAGTTTGACAGGGACAGAAAAACCTCCGACGATACCAGACACCTCGGCCTTGCCACCAGACCCTGCATGCTGGTCTGAAAAGTAAAACCAATCAAACAAGTCACAATGACCGATAGCAAGCGAGTACGACAGTTTATCAGTATCTGGGGTATTCGATGTAAGTGACTAGCCGTCGGTATCTGTATGCTGATAATTCAACAAACGGATTGCTACGGCCTAATGACATTTGAACAATGCACTGTAAAGTGTACCATTGCGGAAAACATTCGGTTTACACAATCCCACCAGAAAAAGGCATCATACAAGTTAAAATAGTCCAACTAATGAATTACAGCTAAAATAAGATTTCTAATTCATTCTCACATAGGTGACCGGACAATAGAACCATCATAGTATCGGGATCACGCCCCAGGTTGCCAGCGGTTTCGATCGATTCACCAACAATGGCTCGATTAATTTAGATCTCTTTGACCAACTGCTTTTCGTTATCACCTTGAATGATGAGTGAATATCATCATTAAGCCTGGCTGTGGGTCCGTGTTTTGTGATCGATGAACCGCAGTTTTTTCGATTCCAACCAAGTTAGCGTCCTCATTGAATAGTAATGCCCAAATTCGTTTAGGTCAGTTTTACCATTACAAGCTTTGCTGTAACTGCAGATAATGTTCGTAGATACAATAACAGGTTGAAGAAAACAGACTTTGTCGTCCTGATCAGCGATGGCTGGATTGCCCTCACTTGTGGTTTCAAATTGATTCATGTAGCATAACACTTTTCGCACAGCCAAGTTTATTGTCTTTTCCAACAGAACTAATCTAGGGACACTAGTGTATTGAACTTCAAAAGAAACCAGCTACGATTTGGGAGGTCGAGTCGATTTTAGATGCTTCCCAGCAAAGTCGTTCGGCTGATTAATCGACTGCAGTTTGCTTTTGGTTAGCTGATTCTCTAATCCGCTTAGCTGGCTTGCAAGCTGGTCTGATGCTGTAAGGGAAAATTTGTGCCAGTGGACGTGTGTATCACACTGGACAGTAACTCATAAAGTTAAGTTGCTGTTCCATCCGAGAAGTTTTGAGGTACACAGGGCGTGTCGGTGAACCATCTGGATTTCTTTGGTGATCTTACTCAGGAAACACTGATGTTTTGTGCAGGTAGTAAAATACGCTCATTTGCAAACCAATCTGGTTTTGACGGGAGACTGGCAAATTTCGTGCAATTCGGGTTCAAGTAGAACATAAGGTTGACGGAAACTCAGGAACTGCGCCTACCTGATGGGCGCTAAGGATGGCGAAACAGGTTGTGGGTTGTCGAGTTGTTTTCAGCAACCTTATGAGTAGCCTGTTACGTCTAAAACGGAAGGTAGTTTCTAGGCTACCTCTTGTCTTTGACAATGGTCAAGATGTGAATTTAACAACGCTCTCTAGTGATGACAGCTGGAGTTTTAGTTCCTGCTCTTGGCTACAGTCTGGTCGGATAAAAACCGACAATTCCACTAGGTGGAATGTAGTTGGTTATGGAGCCTACATCAACAGGGAACACATTCACATTTGAACTGCCTGAATTTGGAGGAACGATAAAAATTCACGGGCATTTTTCGAAAGGTGCTTTTTAAGAAATCGTTCAATAGGATGCCCTGACACGAAATAAAACAAAAAATCAAAGAAATGTTCGGTGTATTTCACCAGTGAATTAATATATAATACGCACAAGCGCAACTACAAAGCGTTAATAACTTAAAAGTGAATTATATTCGTTATAAGGAATCATCCTATTTATCTACGTATCCTAATGATTTTGGCCACCCTACAACTAATGAATGCTAAAACTCTGAGCTAGACCAGCCAAGCTGATTCTGCCAGCAATATGCGAGGAGGACCTCTGATAAAGGTTGGAAAGCCAGGTTTGATGTAGTTAGTGAGCAACAAGGTCACGGGCAACCATTGGAATATTAGGTTGGATCGGGCGCATTGACACCACGGCGAACTGTTTAGTGATGGGACTTACCTGCCTGGAAACTGATCTGCGTGGTGGCTGTGCTTCCCCTGGACAGCGAACACGGTGTTCCGTAGCACGGTTCCACGGCGACCGAGTGGACTGTAACGCTGGAGCCTGCATAAAGATAATGCGATATTTAGAGGTGTTTGCATCAATCTGGTAGAAAGTGACTGGTATAGATTTTGTGTTGGGGGATATCAGTGTTCGTTTGAGCGAGTCAAATTGCTGGGACAATGGGTAATAGTTGTACAGTTTCAGACGAGGATACAACAACACTGGAGCATTTATCTGTCCAGAAAATCGATCAGGAATAAAATATCTAAACATTACAATAAGTCCCCTCGACACACATATGATACAGCCGCCTGAAGCGATGGAAACACTCACCACAGTCCGTGTACCTCACAGTCCCGGCGTTGACAAACAAGGAGACACTTGTGAACAGGAGAAGTGAGTGTGGAACTCGCATAGTTTTTCTACTATCAAACTCTCGTCGAATTGCGCTCCCACCTCCATTTAGTTTTATACCAGCCCCCGAAGCCCTAGTGCGAATATTGTTGGTCGAATCTGGGCCAGAATACTTGTGGGCCTTTACTGAGTACAAGTACTTAATGCCCGTGGCTTATCCAGACAAATATGGTGTGATTTGTTTCCGTGGAACTTGGCTAGGTTTAAAATCGCCTGTTGTGATTGCACGATTATGTAAATCTGGTTTCCAGGTTCATTTGTAATCGAACAAATCCCAGTGGACTATTTTGAACTGAGAGATGGGCTACAGTGCCCCACCGACCGTTTGTTTTTCGAAAGTTCCATGTAAGAACTTGTAGTACAACCAGACGGATCACGAAAGATTCACTTCTTCTTTAACCGTTAGTTATATGGACTGCCTTGGCGTAAATCTGGTTGTAAAGATCTTATTGTTTTCAAGTTTAACCAGAAGGGCAGAGGAGCCTACCTCCGAGAAATACTTTTCCCGTTTGCTAGTTTTGAACCTGAACCACGAACAAGGGTGAATAATTTCTTTGAGTATGAGTGATTGGTGCCAACAGTGGTATCTGTTCAATTCTGATCCCCGCGTATTCGAATTTAATCGTTGACGATTTCTAAGACAGATACGTACTCCACACACACACACACACAGGCAGACTAAATAAGTTTCACGAAGTAATTCCATCGTCGCTAGACCAAGTAAGTCACATTTTTAGTGGGAACAACAACGTCACATCGAAGTGTACAGTGATAACGCATGGACTAACTGTCACCCATGAGACTTCACTGAGTGTAAAACAGTTACCAACCTATGTCAGGGAAAGTGAGGTTGATCGGGCAACCCACTTACAATTGTGCCAGAGGTAAGCATTTGATGACTGATGAATGAGACTCTTCACAGCGACTTGAAAAACAAGCGTAAAAAGTAGTCTGAAAATCATGAATCAACTGGTTTGGGCACTTACAACTCAAAGTAAAGTACTTAAATCCACCAGTTTTATCCTCCTGGCAGTGTTGTATACATGGTTGAAGGGACTGAATCTCTAGGTCAGCGAGTTCTTTTTTACTTTCCTTTTACTCGAAGGGCGCACGCAAGCCGAGATTGTACTTGGTCGGGTTACAGAGATGGGTTTGAGACGCCAAGCAGTCCCTCAGAGGGAGAATTGCTCACAAGATTAGCCTGAAGAGCGTTACATAATGGAGCATTTATTGGCGGCCAAACGGTCTGTGACACAAACTATCCGAGCATTGTTAAGCTACAAATTTCTCTGTCAGCAGAAGTCTGGATGCCTAGCTGCCATGTCAGTCGAAGAAAGCACGACGGCTGAGATAGTGCCAGGTTGCTCAAGCCTAGACAGGAGTAGTCGAGATGCAGAGGCCGGGTTTGAACCACAGACGTTCCGATCAGTAAATTCGCGCTCTAAGCACTGAGCCATCTCCCCCCTTTGGATGATGGAGGCCGACGCAAACTGCGTCTGCTGCACCTAGAGTTTGGTATCTGAAAATTTTGTTACGGCGGCACTCGGTAAATTGCGTGAATGACAATGATCACGGGAACACTGTGGTAAGGAGCCCTCAAATGCTGCAGTTTTGGGTATCACCAATTACCCCATAGTCTGACCAATGTATCTGGCTGAACACATTTGTGGTCACACACTTGTGGTAGTCTCTCGTTAAGCCAATGAATCAGTACCAGTCGGTTAGTGAACAAGACCCTGAATATGCCGTCAGCAAAAGTGCTTATTATGGTGTTATTATCTCAGCTAAAGCATCAGTGACAAATAAGTAATAATTCCTACTTGGAAACCGTTAAGGGAGTAAAATTCGATTAGGTGGGAAGCTTGTTATCCATAAATTCATCCAAACTTATTCTTTATGAGTAACCTAATGAATTTCGGCGCGATTTACGGGGAGGCATCTCAACAGACCGTGTGCAAACTCATGGTTCGACATTATACGAGGTTGTGCTTCTTCCATACTGAGACAGCGTCGACCAAATCCCATTTCACGTTTGACAGAGAAGTACTTCCCATAAAGGTCTTATTAATTTGAAACTACCACAGAACTGGCTAAGTTAATGAGACTAAGGTGTCATGGGTCAGCCAAATGGGTCTTAAAGCTAGGCCGGAAGGAGCTGACTATTCCTACGGCAGGGTTTTCCACATAGTCTGCTACCCAAAAAACAAGAGGAGATCATTGAGCTCCTCATTCTACGGACCACGTCGCTTCACCATCTTCCCACACAATTTCCCGGATTATCAAGCTTAAATGACCCCAAAATTATCATAAAAGTTCTGCGCTACATGACTGACTGGGCGAACATGTAGGAGCCCTTTAGAGGCAAGCTCTTCCACCACATGGACACCGATTCCAGATTAGGTTACATGAGTTTCGCAATATTTTTAAATGGATTATCCATCGAAGGCGATCACTTTACCTGTCATACATAGAAGGGAAACATCTTTATAATCTACATAAACTTCAGTGTTTGACTTGTGGACACTTCATTTTGGGACCCCTTGTTTCAGTGGCTTAAATAGAAAAGAATCCCGCTCGATTCATCATACGGACAGGTTTGCGGTAGCAGAGACAAATGCGAAAATGTCCCACAAAGGAAAACACTTTGGTAACGCATCGCAAAATGTTTTGTTCTACGAAGTCAACGCTTACAGGCTGACCACCAGGAATATCACAAATAAGTGCTGATAAGCAGACTTCGTTGACGTGCATCTTTTCAGCCTTCCCTGGATAGCGAACTGTTTGACAATTCTTGGAAGGGGATGAGAATCACCCCTACCTGCTAACTTCAGTGCGAACCCTCCGAGCAAACGAGATTTATCAACGTTTTCGGAAAAGTTTGGTAACAATCGGTAGATTTTTCCGAAAACGATGATTAATCAATCGGTTTCAAGCGTTTTTAACCTGGTTGAGATTTATCAACGTTTAGATCAACAACTATATTTTTTGCAGTAGTTTTCATCAGGCATCACTTGGAGTTCAAAAACTTATATGAGAATGAATCGCCGAAAATACACCCTTGGAGTGTACAACTAGTCCAGCCTAAGGATGTACTTCCTGTGTGCAATACAAGGAAGTTGAATAGTGGGTTCATATATCCTCATGTAAATACTTGATACGCAAACGCATTTGGATGATAACTTGAGATTACACCCCTTCATAGGAACTCTCACTCAGTGCAGGCTTCCAATACTGTCCATTCCACGGAGAAGATAACAGAGTACCTGAACGAGATTCCGCTTCTTAACGGAGATCATCTTACACTATCGTTGGGTCTGAGTACAACGAAATTCTTTTCCCATATATAGGTGAGAAGCAAATTCTACGAATCAGACCCCGTAGCTTTTGGAAATTAAAAATCACAGCTGTGGAGCTGTATTTTTGTGTTGGGGTGCTGTGCCGTTAAAAGTTACGAACTAAGATATTCAAGGATAGTCCGAATTATTGAGAAATATGTTCAAAGGGATCCGCAATTTTCAGTAAAATTCTGCGTTACTTTCTTTACAGTGCGTACATTCCAACGCGTTCTGTGGAGCAGTTACCTCATTCACTTTGACCTCATAAGTTTGAGGCCCACAAATTAGGTGTTCGCGGCTTTGGCTCATGCACCTCAGTTTTTTCACTATGCCATACACAAAGTTACATCTGTCCAAGTGACACTTGGATGTGTTTCCCACATCAAAAAAAGGCTGAACAAGGACAATTACAATTAGCACAGACTTTTCTGAAAAGCTGTTTCGGCCTGGAGTAAACCACTCTCAGAAACAGTGAGATAAATTTGAGGTGTCTTTGCAAAAGGACTAGTCGGTCAATGGCTAGTCATTTACCTGTCCATAGATAGGCGATAAGATGTGCCGGACTGGCTTCTACGCAGTCTCCGCAGCGACCAGACGTACAGGGTCACAGGAATCACCAGGTATAACTGCTCAAAAATATATCACATGAATTACTGTATTATTAGGTAGGAAATTATTTCACGGTTTGTTACTGTTCAGTGTTTGAGTGGGCGACTGTGCCAGTACCGCAAAATGTTTCACAAAAATACTAAGGAAGCATTCTAACACCACTAGTGAAACCTCGAAGAGAAACTTCCGAAAATTCTCACAAACACACTACCCCGAGGCGCTGCACACAACTTCCAGTTTGAGCACTCACATACAGGGATTTTGTACGTTTTTGATATCTTCTGGATAACTTTTCAACTGGGACTTGAGTTTACACGCATTTATTATGCTCGTGTGGCTACTGGATATGAACCAGCAGGCAAACTGGTGTCTTCAATAAGGAAGGTCAAGATATACAGTGGTGGATGTCCATTGCTCGCATTTCCTCCATTGTTCTCCAGCTCACCTGCTGATGACTCCGAAGCCTGATGACCATTTGGCGAATATGAAGACAGATCCGCTAACCAAAACTGCTCTGACGGACGAGGTGACCATAGCTTTGTTGGACCTGCAAAAGCTGAACACGGGAATAGCCAGACCACATGAAACGGGGAAAATAAGAGCGCACGAAGAGCTGACACTACGGAAGCTGTTCGGGCTCGGGAGTGGAAGCAACTGCCATACGTCTCAGTTTGTGTTACTTGCAAATACGTATTAAATCCGGACGGGCAAGCTGCAAATTTCGTCCTGATTAGCGCAGAGAAGAAGTTGCGCACACCGGTCGTGGATCTGCACAAACCCTGTGTATGTGCACAGCCTTGTTCCTAGGAAATCAAAGGAACAACCAGGAACAGTTAGATTGCAAGATCTTAACTGTTGCTGGTCCTAAACGTAAGCTTTTAATTATACCCACGACAAAAGGACCACAATGATTCACATTTCAAAGGAGTGTTAGGAGCAGAACTGACCAGTTACAGTGCAGTCGGTTGGCTTGAGTGGATAAGATTTGCCAAAATAGTTTAGGTTGTTTCGTTTCACAAGTAACCTACATGTACGAATTTTGGCTGCATGGAATAAAGCGGAATGCCTCAGCATTCGAAGATTTGTTTTGCAACCGATGACTTACATCTTTGTGTTGCAAAATGAGGCTGAGTTCTTTGTGTACTGCACAGTCCATACCAGATGGTTCAACGATTCGCGGGGAAAAACGCCGATCCTTCCTACTTGTGTAGGCTCACAGCTATTGCGAGTGATCTGCTATGCTGAAGCCATTTCATACTTTCATACATCCTTTTCATACATCTGACTACTTGTTACTGAGGAACGCAAAATGCAGTCAGCAGATAATCATTATTACAACTGAAGATGTGAACACTTTTTAAATGGAGTAAAACATCAAGATTTTGGCCATCGAATAAGATAGATGGGTGTTTTTTTTGCGTAAAGCACTGTGTCTGTGTGGGTAATGTTCGGTCGCTATCAGCTCTAAACCGCGTACCAAAAGTACTATGGTTCCAACTGCTACAGTTTTTGTCAAGGATGGATTGAAAAAGGAGGAGACGCAGTCAGACACTGGAGGGCCTGAAGAAGTGTAAAACTAGAAACCTACGCACCGAAGGTGATAGTCGCCATGCCAGATGGCTACTGACTGCGTGAGTGAACCATTTTTGCCAATGTCACGGCAGATTTTGGTGTCGTTCACCATCTTCGACTGAAGTCCCTGTTGCACAACGGAACATTCGTTTTCTACTTCTCTCGAAACTTTTCAGTCAAGCTGGTCGTGTAAGCCACTTCTTAAAACCGTACAACAAAACAATTCCTTTCCGTAGCCTGCTACAAACCTATGGATTCACGAATATACAGTTTTGCCACCATAGATGTCCAAAACCAGCGTCCCCAGTTTTTCACATTCGTGTAGCAACCACATGTGCTGCACTACAGTCGAAATATACACAACATCCAAAATACACAAAATGCCCCAAAACTTTGAATGCCTTTCCTATGAAGGTATGTGGCGTTTTCAGCGACTGCATGTCCAGGAACATTACCGTACGTTTTGTGGGTGCAGAGCTCATGCCAAGGGAAAACTGACAAGTTCGTCCAGAAATATAGGTGCCTTCTGTTCAAAGACGGAAATGACTTCCTCTCACGGGCCTGTTTCTGCTGGTAATCGATCAAGCTGCACAAAATACTGTCAGAGAGCACTTTGGATTTCATGGCTACCAAAGTGATGCCTCAATGCCTTCAGAATGACTTCCTTACACCTCTTTTCTAGGCTAGTATCATTGTCTATGCCCTCTATTCTACCAGTAGACACTTTATGCTTCCAATCACCTGTATTAGGGTCATCAGACTGTTCAGCAAGGCTTCGAAATGTAGGGTGCAGGCCATCCCGCCCGAGTACCTTGTCGCGTTTGGGGGGCGATATTACACGTTAAATTACTGTTTGCTGAATGTTCTCTAATGTCGGTGTTCCACTCAGGCTCATTGGGTCTGCAAAGAGGTTGAGTTAAAAAAGTCAGCTTGACAGCTCTTGAATGTGTTTAGTCCGTCGCTTTAGACGACAATTTTGTGAAAGAACTGACTTCCCACCTCCGTAGAAATTTTTTGGTTGACACTTTCCTTCTTCTGTCCAGTTATTCTAATCAGCTGAAATGGATTGCCACGGTTTCCTGGAGCGAAAGCCTTCTCAGTATCTTGCAACCTCGAAATCCTTCAGCGTTTCCTTATTTATCAGACTGCTGATCACTAGGCGCTTAAGATATCTGTGTGTGCCATCGTAGTCGCTAGTGGTCGGTACGGCTCTCCTGGTGTCAATAAGATCTGCTGATCTCGATGATATCCAGTGTTCATTTGGTCGGGTCGGATGCCTTGGACAAACACTTCTAAAAGCTGAAAGCACAGGATTTTTCACTTGCTTCCATTGGCCATCAGAAGCAGTTAATTTCCAGCATCAATGTAGCCAGATTACCTCGATATTGTTCAGCTACCCAGACCTGTTGACGCTAATGAAGAGAATCACTCCTTCGGCACGTAAAGCGGCATGATAGCGGTCAAGTTGTGTACCGCTGAACTGACGTTCATCTTTAACTGAATCCCTCCATCGTTAGCTGAAAGCCACGTGATCCGGCTGGGTTAAAGTAATTCGATGTGAGCACTTCTGCTGATAGTTTGTAGTTGTAAGGAACAGTAGACATTCAGAAGGGAAGTGAAGGGAACGCTTTTTATTATCCGTACTACTAGGATCCACTCCGAATCAAACACCCAAGTGAGCTTCTTGCGGTCTTACTCAACTGACATGGGTGCTCATATCAACAGCTATAATTACACTATCTTTCTTTCTTGTTGACCAAAACAACCCTAGCTGATTTCTGTGAAATATGCGGCTAATTTGCCGGCTTTACCCTACAGACATCAGAGCACCCGGACGTGCGGTCTTTGCTGCCGACATTTCCTAACCCGCACTTCCTTGGGGGAGACATTATCGCCGCTTATTCGAATGCATGGAACATCTTACTGCCTTTACGCTCCCATCGCACACGACATGAAACTTTATCTCCAGTACACCTCATGGTCAGTTTGTCGTGGTCCTGACGGTTCCCGTTTAGCTTTTGTGTAACTTTTAAACCATGTGGTAGAATTGCAATCCTGTGTTTTGCCAGGACTGCCCTAGATTTAGTCCATCAAAATCATACTTTTAGGTGCCATACCTTACCACATATTCCCATCTAATGAAATTGCGAAGATGATACTACATCGGGAGTGTCACAGTTTTTCTATCGTGATAGTCAGTCTAAGAATTGCACATCTGCTGAGATTTTGCGTGCTAGCGAGACCTAAAAGTGTTGATTCCCCATGACTTGAATGACAAGGATACAGTTTCGACCGTTTCTAATGTTTAAAAACATGAACGTTAATATATCTTCAAAAGTGTTATGATTTGCTATCTGGTAGCTTCCATGCCGATATGGGGTCAAGAGTGCCCCTAGATCTGGTCCAAATCAACTCACCGCTTAGTCATTTTCGCCCCCGAACAGCGACACGGACAATGTGAAGGTTTTTTGGCTTGTACTGACCGCAACAATGGCTTGCTGTCATAACAGTGGGCAAGTAACACATGTCACACGGGCAAACGACCAGGTGTGATTACGCGCTTACATGAACTTTGAACATTCAGCACCCCATTTAACCACTGATCTGCAGTCTGCAAGACATCACTTGTCTGTATCCCTGACAGAAAACGAGTTTCCGAACTAGATGCTAGCCAGAGCATAACTTTGAGAAAATGGGTGAGAATTTTCCGCTTAGATTTATCACAATATTTACAATTCATATAAAAGAAATAATCAGTACAAAGCAGGAAAGTCAGTTGGTTTACTGTTCAACGACCGTTCACTGAGTAGTTTGAAGTAATGTAAAACAAAGACGGGATGAAGTTAAAACGCTCTTCTTACGAGTGTGGTACACACGAGAAACTCGCATGAGGCTGGAGAAGACAGTGGGACCAAAATCGAGATATGCCTGTACAATCAAACCAATTATCACGTATTATCTCAATGCGGCTGAATAGCACTCAGGCACTGGACATACATCAGCAAGGTTTACTTGGTGGTTTTCGTAGGCCGAGCAAAACAAGAGAGCACTTCCTCGCTGTACTGGGCGATGGCGCATATATTGTGAAGCCAGCAACAGACCACTTAACCAGTGAATGCTGATCTGTACTCCCGAAAGCCACAAATTTATGGCCATATCCGTGGAAAGTGTGTCCCGATTCTGAACAGAGCGATGATGCAAGTGAAACCGTAGTTACACTATCTGAATAGCGTGAGAAGCAGGGTTGGAGGTGACACTGTGGATCATATGCGCATTGTGGTTCGTTATCGTTGAAGAAGTCTCAAATTCTCCCTCCGTAATAATAAGTTAACCTGCAACCAGATCAGCTTCTAAACTGATTGTTGGGACAGTCTGACAAACTGTTTGATGAAGACCGTCTCCCTATCCCTGAAATAATAAAATATCATTAAGGAATCTTGAGTCAAATGATAAAGGACAGTAGATTGTAAGCAAAAGATCCCTTGGATAGGTCCCTCATTAGGCTTGTCTTAAGGCCATCTACCGACCGCCTGTGTGTGTTGCGTGCAAATGTATGCGCTTATTTCATTGTGTAGACAGTATTTTCGTCGTCTGTACTGCGACCGCCTCTGGTTTCAGTGGGGCCCATTTTCAAAATATCGGAACGTTTTTTCTTCATCAGAACTATTTCACAACAAGTCTCTTCCAGCTTAGCTTACGCTGGACGCACATTTGTAAATTGTAACCTTTCACCATGACTTATTTTTGAAAAAATGCCAAACTACTTCGCTGAATAAGGAGACACCATCCGATAAGACGTCCCAAACGGATTCAGGTAAATCCCACCTAGTTCACAAGCAGGCATTGAAAAGCGTTCATTGGAAGGTACTTAATGCCTTCTCAGAAAGTGGCTTGCGTAGACAGTCATGCAACGTGTACAGCCCTAGGTTTCGTGTATCTCTGAGTAGGCTAAATAAGGAAAATGACATAACCAGGAAACGATGTTTAGTTGTATCTCAAATGAGAGAAAAATACGCTTGCGAAATGCTTCGAATAAAAGGAAAGTGGTTTATTCTGGTGGACGGTTTGAAGCGAACTTGCAAAACGAAGCCAAAATTTCGTACCAAGGAATCACGTTGTCCAATTTTAAGAAAAACACTTTGGTTAGCAAATCATAGAAACGGTTCCTTTGTAGTTCACCGACTTTGAAAGTTTTCTAGAAAAGAAGATGAGAGGATTCCTCCCGAAAGACTTGCACTTATATCACTTTTCGGATTGTCAGTTCGCTTTGTTGATTCAGCAGTGTGTTGAACCATCAAACCATCAAACTGCGTTTCATTCAAACCATAGCGTGCACAGGGATTCACAGAGTAAACCATGTGATGGAATAAAATGAATGAATTTCAGTCGTGTAAATGTACGCAGCTTAGATCAGCTGATCGAAAAAAAAAACACTAATCCTCGAATCACACCATAAAATAAACTGCCTATACCACAGTACTTTGTCTACCACCAGTCTGCAGAATTTATAAATTTTAGAGCTTGCATTTCATGTACCCCGATAATGAGAATTTGATCCAGATTGTTGATGGAAGTTTATGCAGCCTGGAGTTCATTCAATACAAAATGCATGAGCTTGGACATCGAATTAGTTAAAAATCGGTTCGATGTATACATGGTATGGTAACTTCACCATCCTCAAGTGCAGAAAATAAGTGACTCAATCTGCACCAAGCGTTTCGACGAAAGCTTTCTTTCTTTAGCAAGAGGTGTGCATCGACAGCCTCGGACTTTGCGAGATGAACTAAACACGTTACTGAACACGTTACTTAACAGCTGATGCCGTCAATAGTTAGGAAATATGGATCGTAATGGAGTTAATGATGTTCTGTTCGAAAGTAGAACAAATTCGATTTGCAGGTTTTCAGCCGAGCTTGAAGCTGCTACCTGACAAATAGACTACTGAGTAAAACTGATCAAGGCCGATGCATATTGACACTAATCAGCACCCAACCCAGCCCTTAAAACTTCAAGGGCTTACCCAGACGCAAGCATGCCCATTCTGTACTCTGAACAAACTATCTTCCGTCTGAGGGGAATTATTCACGACAAAGCCAAGCAGACCTTCCTCCCATTAAGTGTTCACTCACATCTGTGTTGTTGTTAATCCGTTGGAAACTCAGCGATCTGATAGCCCTCTGGTAGCCGATGCTCCAGCATAAGGAAGTACTGCAGATGTACCACATCACTTTTCAAACTATTCGTGTGTTTGAAGAAAAAAACATTGCAACCAGATGAGACTGAAAACGTTAGCTCTGTGTTTCAGTGTGAAGACATTCCACAGAACGCTGCAAGACCAATATGCGATGTTCCAGAGACCATAAACCCTTGTTGGCTTTAAACGGGTCCGAAAAGTCTATCCCCGTCGACGCTGTTAGTTATTCTCAACAAACGATCACTATTCATTTGAGCTGCGCTTTTTGCATAATTTCCAACCCAAGTCAAATTTTCGTTCGGCCGATGGGTTTTGTGTCACTAAAAAATATGAAGAAATAGGACAAAGACACCAAGAATACATCAGCTCCAACCGAGAGCGAAATTTAACAACTGTTTTCTGGATCCGTCCAACATTTTACTATTTGCGCTCAAGCAACTGTCAAGCAGACTACGCGAGGCTGCAAAACGTGGGTGGGCACTTCCAAAAAGGATGGTCTATCGAGGTAAAGGTTTTTATCCCCAAAGAGGCTTTGAAAATGATGGGTCATTCTCTAACTTTGTGCGACCGAGTGATCACACCACGCAAAATTCGGCATCAGACACTGGGAAAACTGCATTGACAGCAGGCTACAATTAACACGATGAAACCCATCTCTCGAAGTAATACATATGTGCCCTCCATTTGCATGAGCACGAAAGAATTTGCCCATAGCTGCAGTGAGCTTTGGCTTCAGAAGCGATTATCCAACTGACTATTCACACAGTATGCATATCCGGAGCATCTTGTCACGGATAGAGAAATTCAGTTTACATGTCATGAGGTTGCTCCATTTTTTTGCCTCGCAATCAGTTCAGCACCGGTGTAGCCCGTGCTTTCATCGGCAATCAAACAGCCTGGCTGAACATTTGTTGACAAGTTTAAACGACGACCAATGAAGCCGGGAAAAGGAAGAAGTATGATACAAAACGTAACAACTCACGTAACGTTTGCAGTCATACTGAGCGATATTTGTTGATGTGGTGTGCAGTCAGCCACCCGACGAGCTGCCCTTAAAATGCCGCAGTTATTTATCCCCTATAAGTGTCGCCCAAAAATGTCAATTTCAGCATAAGGCGCCACACTCTCATCACACGCGTCTGTAGAAGAAATTTTCAGGGAACTGGAGATTGACGAGGTAGTTGTGCAACGCAGCAATTTTGTATCACGGGAGCATAAATTCGGATAAAGGGGTCATCAGTACGCGGACTGTCAAACAATTTTGAATCCAATAGTGATCTAACAATAGGCTCTCATATCATATTTTATCCACCTGTGTTTCGAGTGAATACCATACTGAGCACACCCTCTAGACGGAAAATCTACCCACTCCCTACTCACCAAATTCACGCCCTCCCAGGTGACGCATGACAGAATTATTATTATTATTTTCCATTTTAAATTATACGGCAAGTAGATTAACCATTAACAAACAAACTTGTGCAATGCTCGTAAGGACACCATTTCAACTTTCTCACTTATTATTAGTCGTTTCTATTACCCGTGCATTTTGCCTCTGTCCCTGGTTCCTTGGCAGCAGTGATTTTCTTGCCTCATCACAGGTTGTCTAGGGATACATCCAGCTCTTGGCCTGCAAAAACGTATCCGGACGTTCTTCAATAGTCTGGCTGGGTAGCAGCTCTCTGTACGTCACGATACCTTCTCAGGGCAAAGTGGAATGAGACTTAGGGTGCGGGTAAGCCTACAGTTTTTAAATTGCCTTCTGGGCTGTTTTATACCATCTAATAAACTTTATTCTACTTTTGTTTGGAATCCCGCTCCCACTCTCGCCAACCACCGTATCGACTATGTTGACATTTCTTCAGTATTTAATATCGTTTAATAAGATCGGAAATCCAGTCTTGAGGCCTTGTTGATTATGCAATTTAACCCAATTCTTTATTCACAAAAGGAGGTGTGTCAGAAACTGCGTCCACTCCTGTTTGTGGACATCCCTCACAAACACTAGTCGCCTTAAATTTCACCCAAATTTTTTGACCGTTCACTTCCATATCTTGCGTTCTGACGGACACGTCTAGTTAAAGAGCTTGCCCAAGTCATCCTAGAAGCTGGTGGGATTGTGAGGCTAACCTTTTACTGCAGTAAGAGTTAGCGGGACTGCTTCAACGAAGCAGGGACGAAGCACAATGCGCAGTTCATCCACAGTGCCACCTTAAACCACGCCACTCAAGTCATGTGGACAGTTCGACTGCGGTTACGCGCGCATGCTCAGTGTCTCAGCCGCGTCCAGCAAGGTGTTCCACGACTTCCACGGATATGGACGTAAATTAGTTGCTGAGGCGTTTACAGATCAGCAATATGTCGATGCAGCAGCTGAACGGTGTACTACTGGATTCACAGTGTCCTGGCCTTACCCAGCGAGCACGTGCCATCTTGTTTTGCTTTGCCTGCAATAACCACCTAGTAAACCTGCCTAAGTTATGTCCGACGCGTGAGTACTATTCAGCCGCATTGAGATAATATGTGAGGATTGGTTTGATTGTACAGGCATATCTCGGTTTTTGGTCCCACTTTACTCCCTCGTCTCTTTCCACTTTTTCGTGTGTACCAAACTGGCAGAGCATTTAGACTTCATCTCGTTTATTTTTTTACATGATGAGAATCAATCAATGAACGGCAGTCGCTGATCAGCAAGGTGACTGGTTTTTCTGTTCCTGAAATTAGGACTCGTTCAGCTGAGTTTGGAATGATCTAGTGAATGATAAGGAAGATAGGCATACAATATACTTTCATAATTGACCACATGTAGATGCTAATAGAATAAAGGGCTGTATCAGTCGAAGACCTGGTATACTGCCGTAATATTAGGACTGGCTCTTAAATAGCTCAACATTAACAGTGGAAGATTTTTCTGCAAGTTTAAAATTGGCTACTACACTCAGTCAACGAGAACCTACAATTGTGGGGACTGTGTAAGCAAAACGTAGAGAGCACAGAAACAGCACTAGAAACAACGGCAGCGGTACACATACATCAGGCAATTCAGTGGAGTCCAAAGTCAATTTGACGTTATCGGAGGCTCAGCTGAATCCCAACAAAATAATCGAATTACAACATTCCGTAACCGAGTGTCCAGCACAAAGGTCACTTCTGGTTTCAGTTGGAACGACATTAAAGCATTTTTTGAAGACACCACCTATGTGGTTGATGAACGTCCTCAACACTCTATCACCAAATGAACCCCTCTTTGGATTTCAGACAAAGGATCGTGGAAGGCATACTGTATGATACCTCGAATGCTCTGGTGTGCCACGAAGAGATTCTGAGTGCACAAATTAGCCATGAGCGCACTATGAGGATAAAGTTGAATGAGATTATAGAAAACTACCTATCGATGTAAACGGCTCACCTGAGTTGAGCGCTTAACGACGCAAAAAAAAAGAGAAACGGAAACTGGGCAGAAGAAGCGGAAACGCAGATGCAGCAATCACTTCAGGTGGCAAAGGTGGTGCCACACTTCTCCAAAAAGCAGTGAACGGCAGTTGATCTTGCAATTTGGACAGTGTGAGGCTTTCGTACTTATCATCTCTTGGATGTCTAAAAAACCAACTCTTATGCGGCAAAAACTTATTAACCACAACCACAACCACCGACCCATCGCTAGGCTCCACTACGCTCCCTAACAACGCACTGATGATATCACCTCGATTGGTGACGAAACGTTTGCAAGCAAATTGCCCAGCTCAACGAACAAACCAACGACCACTTATTAACAATTGTCAGCCCATAGTTTATTTTGCTTGAAACTTCAGTTTGTGTTTCATATGTACAGAACTCAGCTATCATCAATAACCAAAGCTTCTCGTATTTTCGCATGTGTACCCACCGGAAGAACCTTCAGTTTTGAAGCATAATTTGTAGGCTAGGAGGAAAACCTTGGGTGTTGCGTTTCCGCACGGTGTCCGTCAAATGAAAGAAATACTGTTAATATCGCTTGGAATAGTGACATTTGAAAGGTTGAAACTAGTTCTTAGACAATCCACTACCATTTTAATCCTTCTTGAGGCAAGCCGAGTAGGCATAACGCCCGAGTTTCTGTCAACCTTAGTTAAAACAACTATTTGAAACTTAGGGGTCATTCTTGAAGTAAGAATTGATGTGCACGTCCCAGAGCTAACAGTTGTTCCATCTTTTGATCCAACATACTCATTCCAGACAGAGTCGCCAAACATACCTTGAAGAACAACACACTACTCCACGAAAGTACATTTTATCCACATCTTGACGTTATCTTGATAACCCAAGTGAATTTTCCAATGCTCTCGGTAGAACACCTAACTCGAGAGGCCAGAAACCGACAAAATGTTAAGGAACGGATTTCAACACATAAAAATATTTTCGAAGAGAACTTCCTCGTTTTCGAAGAACGGGTGATGCGGTAATGCGAGATACCTAGGAATTCGAATAAAAACTAAATTTTGAAATGAAAAGGCAAGTACCAACAAAATTTCCCATTGAGAATTATGAATCCGGAGAGATAATTGACTAAAGAAGAATTTAAATACGCTTAGTTTTGTCTACATCGGTCAATTTTTCCCTGTTTATCTCCCTTGGAGATTTGTTCGCAAAGATTTATTGGACTTTCAAATGACTTGGTTTCACGGGTGCTGGTTATTGGAACAGGCTCCTAATTTCGTGCATTGATACTCATCTTCTAAGTAGTTTGCCCCCTCGGTTGAAAGGAGTCGAAAGCATCTGTTTGTTCATAATCTCTTTGGCTCGGGACTAAAATCCATGATTGGGTGTTTAATTTACATAACCTACAAAATGGTAGGTTTATTCGCGCTTTCTAGGTCCATGTATCTTAGTCATTCCCATTTGCAGTAACATTTTGTCGAAACCGGCAGTACTTATTTTCTTACCGCACCGCATGTTGTCCGGGAGTACATCAACTGTGAACGCAAATGCCTCGAATGATTGAAGCACCGGTGCTTTCAGCCCAGAGGGGCGTAAAATATCATATCGCCCGTGAGCCCCACTAACCTTTCATGTTTAGTCGGTGAATATTTGTTCGCATAGAGATGAACATGAAGACCAGATTTGCATAATCGTGCCATGAACATTGATGCTCCTACTAAATTCAAGGTCGGCGAGCACGAATCACGACAAATTTGCCTGCAAAATATTACGAGGCTGTCTTGAGTACTCAGGCTGTTCCATTAGCGACCAATCGAAATTACAACAACGGTTTGAGTACAGCCATAAAATGAAGTGACTATGGAGGTGCAATTAACAGGGCTTTGGTGGTCGAAGAATTATGCGAGTTCGTTACACCCTCCTCTTGCTCGCTTTTGCATTCACGTCTGTCCGTGCTGAGATTGTGACTTATGAAGACTGTGGTGAGTGTTTCATAGCTTCAGGCGACTATAGGCGACCTGTTGTCAGAATACCAAGTCTGGTTTTTCTTAAGCGAAATTCCCGCACTTCTCTGCTCTTTTGAAACCACCTAATAATATTTATAATTGCTCACGTCGTGCTCAAACTAACAATGCCCGTTCCAACAGCAGAAAAAACATTCCCACACATATTACTAACTTCTTACAGGCTCCACACTCACAGTCAAGTCAGTCAGCGTGGAACCGTGCTCCACGACACCATGTGTTCTGAAGAGAGGGGGCTCCGCTACGATAAGCATCGTGTTCCAAGCAGGTGAGTCCACCAACCATTAAATAACTGAGCAATGTGTCAAGATTTCCCTATCTCTTCTTATGCAAGCCAGTACTGACTGTTAAACGAACCGATATTGAGTTCTCATATTTTGTTAGAGTTAATTCCATACCAGAACCGGTCAACGTTCTTCTGACTGACATGAGTAGGTAATGGCTGATTGGGCGTTAAAAATAACGGGGCACATTAATTTATTGGCCAATTACTCCGATCGCATCGGACTGGAATTTAGGCTGTTTAAATAAGTGCGGGCGTTCGTGACTACCTTATACTAGAGTGCCAGTGGAAGTGCACTGAACATAGTTGAGCTCGTTTGATTCAGATTAGACGTTTCTATGTGGGACAAGACTTCTTGTTGATTGTCTGTATACCAACAACAAGGGAAGATCACTGACACCCACCAGCTACAGACAGTCAATGTTGTCTGCTTGTTCATTTTCAATCCGATGTACATACATTGTTTTGGTCTGTAGACGTAACTGCTGGAATTCCCGGAGATGCTGCAGTCCAAGGTATCAAGTGGGGAATACCTTTTTCTTTCGGACTGAATGATCCGCAGATCTGTGGAGACGTCCAACCGAGTTGTCCACTTCAATCCGGACAATGGTACACATACACCAAAACGATATCCATCTCTTCCTGGTATCCAGCGGTGAGTCGTAGCAATTTCACCGTTCCCATTTACCACAGAAATGCTCATAAAGTTGGTATACAGCTTGTCATAACTAATCACATACACGATATCATCCATATACAAACGAACAAACAAAGTCTTGGAGCAGATCAAAACCAACTTCCCGTGCTAAAGTTGCTGTCTGTCCTCCTATTCTATTCCTCAGGTGTATGGTACCGTTCGCTGGAGGCTGAAGAACACAAATGGAGAATCGATGGTCTGTGTGGAGATTCCAGTGGAGTTGGCTTAGCAAGCTGCCTGGTCGGAATGCTAAAATTTCGCATTATGCACCAGTTTGCTTTCTTTTGCTCTGCTTGTCGTGTATCCGTGTCCCACTTACAGCCTAACAGTTTTGCTATCTGGACCTTTTCGAATTTTGCTGACTGTTGAAATATATTGTGTTTGCCATCATTAAGTATACTCTCCTATTTTCCCTGCTTCCTTCCCGGGTGAAGGGGGAATTTTGCATCGCACTATTCTGGTGCGGGCGTTTGTCTTTAAGCAAATCACAAACTGTCCATCTGAACTCTTGTTTCAAGAGAAACCAGACATGTCAAGAAGCTTAGAAGAATTAGAGGAGACTACAAGTACTAAAAACAACAGTGCGATGCTCACCAGGTAGACCAGAGCACATCAGTTCAGATCAGATCGATAATAATCAGGAAGCTTTTCGGCATCCGTCTGAGATAGTTACATTGAAACTGCATTATCGGTCGATCGACTCATGTTCACTATTTCGGTGAATGTGACGAGGCGTAGTGAATAGGTCGATTCAAACCAGCAATGGCAGGAAACCTTCCATCCTTCTCGCACTAAATTAGACTCGCTTAAGGAGCAAACAAACCCGACAGAGTAATACTGCTGTGCTTAAAAAATGATTGGAGTCAGCACTTAACACAGAGAAGACAAGGAAGAAGTCCGAATGTTGGGAGAAGATTGCCGCTATGGTGCATCCCGTATTCTCTGTAAAAGCTTGTACATTAATGTGATGGAAATGTCCAACATCGGGTGGGATCTAAGGCATCATGAACCAAATTTGACACTTTTGTTTCAAATTTGTGGTTCTCAGTAGTTTCACTCATCCCTGATTCAAATAGCTCTTGATATACAAACACAAGTTGATCTGCTGAAATATGTCCTTCAGTCTAGAGTTGTTGGTGTAATTGAACACATCTGCCTGATCTACAAAGGTTCTGTTGGAAGTTGTGCACTGTTTTTTAAAACACACCTGGATGGGCAACCAGCGACTCGGGTTTAATGGAAGCTCATAACTAATCCAGCAACCTGGTCACGGAATATTCCATGGCTGATGAACTGTTTTTATGAACAAACAAGGATGAATTTAAAACAGATTGACCAAAAAGTTCTGCCAAGTTCGCACCCCCATTCCCAAGTTGCTACACAAAATCAGTAGCTTTGACATGAAAACATTTGCAACACAACCGTACTTCCTCTGGTGCAAAAATCAACCAGCCATTTTTGTTAAACTTGCATGCATAAGCTCCTAGTTGACCACTGCGTTTTGCAGTTAACCTAGCAAGCAATTACGTTACTTTGTGTAGTAGTTGAAATGGATTACTTACCGGACGAACAAGGTTGTCAGTTTCGTACCGAAATTATTTTTCTCAACTGCAATGCACTTGTGACTAAAGCAGAATTATATGACTAATATCATGACTTATATCATTGTGTTTTTAGAGTTAAATGACCCGACAACACAAAATCGTGTCTGGT
>SJOL01006457.1:770378-797544 GCA_004794785.1 Opisthorchis felineus | reverse complement strand
GTGTTTAGTGATGTCAGATTCCTTCAGCACGAAACAGTATGCCTAACGTCCAGACAAACATTGGAGTGCACGAAATTTTGATTGGAGGTGAAATGTAGGATGTAAAATTCGGTGGTGCTTTGTCTTGGAGAAGCAATTTGCTACACGCTCAGTCGTAATTTACGTCCATTCGGTTGACCATGCTTCGGGTTCGAAGTTCGCATTTCAATCCCCACCATCAAGCGTTAGCCAGCTCCACATATGAACAGAGCTTATTCAAGTTCCATGGTTTATCCTGGATAGACTCACACACCTTACACCTATATCGTGGAATTATCAGTTGTCACAATAGCAGGCTGGTGGCTGACAGGTTCGTCTTTGGAGATCATGGGAAAGGCGCGCAATTAAATGATTACTCACTAGCAGTCACATTTCGAACGAATCACGAGGTATGCGCAAAAACGAGAAAAACCCAATAGAATGCATGAAGTTTCTTTCGTCGACGCATGAATTATCCCGTGTGGTCATTTCTGTTCACTTATTGTACTTGATACGTGAACTCGAGTTCACTTCAGGAACTAGTTTTTGAACTCCCCAGGTAGTGAATCAGACCTCAACGCATGAGTGACAGACCAGCGTAGGGTTCAAGAAGTCCGGTAGTCTACTTCATATGTCACTGAATCGAGCATGTATTGCTGAAGATCTTGCCGAGACTAAAGAACCACCTTTGTACAGATAAAGCTTTCATTGTGCTTGCTGAATCTTTAAGCGTTACCAGGCAAAACAGCCAAACACAATCATTAAGTCAACTGCCTACTTTCATCAGCCGTTAGTAGGTGTCCCCTAAACTTATGGTTACATATAGTAAAATACATCAGATTCCACGATTTCCAGTGAAAGGTCTCATGGAAGGCTAATTATGTTTAGCGATTTGCTTCCGTTGAAGCTCCCGAAATGCTGTTTTGAAAAAGTACATCATCACTAAGCCCAGGACAGCAAAACGTGTCGTTCATCTCGAATACATATGCATATTATCTGTAATAATTTATATTGCTTAACGCAACAAAAAGAAGATTTTTGGTGAACCCTAGCCAACGCTAATCATCAAGGTCTCTTCAGTTCGTTATGGCTTTTTCTTCCACGTCCAATGACTTGGGGAATTTTAGCAGATTGGTGATCAGTTTAAGGCGGTACACACTGAATTTCGCGTTGGCCAAAATCTCAGGTGTTCACTGGCATGGACATTACGCGGATACAAGATTCTAATGCGGTGAACGTGTTTGTCATTAGCAAGATAATAATCATAGTATCAACAAGAGTAGGAGTGGCTGACATCGATGGTCGCTCAATAGTCCACCTCTTATGCCGCGTCAGAAATCTTCCACCGCACATGTGTGAAGTGTCACAGGTCTTCGGATTATTCCAAGGTTTCTTCTCGATCTCGAATTCTCACTTCACCCCGGGTGTGCTCGACCACAGTTTAGCTAACTGTGAACTAATCATATTACTGGCCAGCCGCTCGTCGCCGAGCGGTTTAGACTCCAACTGCCATCCGGAAGCCTGCGAGTACGAATCTGTCTAGACATTCATAAAATGCACACAGCTGATGATTAATCACAAGGGTTAAACGGGCACACGGTAATTCAAGACCTTCTGGTGCAAAATAACGTCGCTTACTGGTCAGCATCGACGTTGAAGTCACAATGGTTTGCTACCTGGTTAGTAATGAGGTCTTCGGGGTGTCCTATTCCACGGTTACGTTGAATGGACGTACAGCATTTCAACCGCGTATCCTTCATATGTTCGAACACAAATAGCGGAATGTCTATCAGGTCAACATTTCAACTCAGTTAATCAGCACGAATAACTAGTGGAAATAAGACGGAATAACTTAAGTGGCCGGTCTGTCCTTGGAGATATGAACGTCTGTGATGATAGATCTTTTCGGTAAACCTTTCCGAACAAGATGGAAAACTATTGCGGTAGCCGTTTGACGTTAAGTGGCTTCATCGGCATTGGAGTGGACAAATCTAAGAGAACATTACATCAATCTTGACAGTGATGCTTAACGTCCACAAAACCGCGAGGTTTGTTTAATTGCAGTTATAGCCTTGAAGTAAAACGAATAAAAAGAACGGGTAAGGGAGCAACCTGCTTTTGGCCTATCGCAAGCATTCTAGTATGCCTACACCTCCAAGTGCTGGGGCAGACAATCTGGAGAGAAACTGACAAGACATCGATTAGGCACTATTTTTCTCAATGTCTCCAACCAAACCAAGTGAAACGTAATATCTGTTGACCTCGTGAAAGAAGGACAATACGGTTAGCTTTGTCTTGCACTGTTTGATAATCTTGAAGCAGCATTTGGGCAGGCAGCACATTGTGGAAACCTTCGGTAATCGGTTGGTATCAGACCTGTAACAAAGAATGACACGCATCACATGAATCCAAACTTTCTGAACGACTGTCGGTATCATTTCAAGCGGACGTAGTGACCTCCAAATCTGTGTTGATATCACATTTGGCTCTGGTTGCAAATAAGTACTTGGAGACCCAAGAACCAAAATGTCTCGCGGCCGGATCGGTTATTAGGTTCTAATGAAATTTAAATTCCGCAATTGATAGGACTTCGATAACCCAAAATCTAAGCGCGGATAAATTCATTTTACCCGATTTATCCAGTTTAAGCCAAAAGCTAACCAGCTCGGACTTTATCTCAAAGAGCCACGCCATTCAGTTTAAAATCCTTTTACGGACGGCTTTATTGGAAACACTTGAAAGCTTCTGTCAGACTAGGTCCAGAGTTAATCCCCAGAACGATCCAGGTTTTTTAATTCCGTACATCAGTTATAGTACACTAATGTTGTTGCAAAACGCATCAGACACAGCACTGACATGAAAATACTGTGCGGTGTAACCCAACTTTTGAAGCGTGTGCACGTCAGTTTCGCTGCCAACGACTGGAAATTCACCGTCATTCTTAGTTACTCGCCGCTGTACCTGACAATGCATCTGCAGCTCGGTTGGGACACACATCTAAAGAACTGAGAGACAACCTGTGATTCAGGTCGAGAAAGATTCGTAAGAAAACATTTGCGAATTCCTTCGTGAACCGGACTCTAACTTGTTTTCAACCTGGAGGAATCTAGGTTGGTTGATCATGGAACCAGACATAACGCTGACGTTTCTTAATCGTCCTAGCTCATTGCGAGTTGCAACCGATTAACTACACGACTGAAATTTCTTTTGATAATAGTCGTCGACCCCGAATCCAATGCTAAGCGCTCAGTATAACTTAGGCGTTACCATGGGATAACATGATCGTGTTGAGTGGACCATGTTAAGTGAAGAACGCTTAACGTTCTTATTTCACCCAGGAACTCCAGTTTCACAGATGTTGCTGTGGACGAGAATATGCAAAGTGATTTTATCCAGCAAATATGCTGTTATCATTGAATTGTTAATAGCACTCATTTGTGACCGCTAATTTTTCTCCAGCAAAATTCATCCAAACACACCCTCATCAAAAACGACCTCAAAAAGACTCACATAAATCCACGCCAATACATATTCACACTTTCCTTGAGCACTGCATTCGGGTGGTACATTTGAAAGTTTTGACGCTACTCAAACCGATATTGTAGGGGCCAGTTGCTGAAATCCAGCACTAAGCATAGATGCGATATCCGAAATAACCACATGCAGTTACTTAAAAATTGACCGTATAACGATACATGTCCAAACATATGGATACTCACAGTAGTGTGTGCCGCGTAAACTCACGTTGCTTGATTCTGATGGCAAATAATCTGTACTACTGGAATATTATATGAGTAGCTGAAACTGATGGTTATAACAATTTCCAAGTCTTACATGGTTTCTGGATGGCTCCTACATACTGTCACAGAAAATCATGAGGATGGGACTTTGGTGATTTAGGACCATTCCATTTATGCCCTGATGATAGGGAGCCATACAGGACACTATGTAAGCCTACTGGAAAGAAAAAACATTTCGTTTCATTCGTGGCCTTGCAGTAGGCACATCTCAAACATGAGAGCGTTTTGTTTCTCTCAATAAGATCCCGTTGTCTCCACATAACCGGGATGTGGTGAAAATCCGGAGCCGAAAGTGTGGCACATTTAATTCATGTTGGGAGAGGTGGCATTTGAAAGAATGGTTACTGCAAAACTTTATGGTGTAGAATAGTTTTACTGAGTTCTGATAAAACATAGATCTCACATTCACACCACCATCGTTTAAACACTCTTCCTCGTGTCCTGGCGCAATGATTTCGCTGAGCGCCTAAAGGATGAGGAAGCACCAGATTCAGGTTTCGATCATCCCAGAGCTTATCAGCAGTGCAATAACTGCACCTGGATTGGACACCGGAAATCTGAATATGCGATTGGAGCATGTTACCACCAGCATGCTGGCGCGTGCTGAGCATTAATTCTGAACAGATGTAGGTGTTCAAGGTTGTAGATATGCTTGATTTGGTCGAAAGACAACCGGGTAACTGTTGTGATTGTATCGATAGATTGTTCTACCTGTCATTGCTTCCAAATCAGATGGGGCCAACGACGCCCTACCATCTGCACCTGAATGGTGACCTGGTATTTTCCAGGACGCGACGAATAAGGGGTCCCGCTTTATTTGAAAATTCCACCCCAGGTGACATCACGTCCAGCTTAACTCATCAGTAACACGGATTTATCAGACGTTTCACTGTTAACCCGCTTTTGTCCGCTGTTAGGCGAAGAGAGATGAAAGGCAATTAAGCAACGTTCACCGTCGTGCAATTCAGGTGGTTGAATTTCAGGCAGCAGTTTGCTTCACCCATTTATTGTGCTCCGTACAGCCCTGTGCACTGTGCTCGGATGACCAAACCAAAAGAAGTAGGTTGGCTTTAGACGGAACCTTTGTCGGTCAGGCTGGTTTTTGACTGGTTGGCATGAACAATAGAAAATATACTTTGTGAGTTTTGCGCTATCAAAAGAACTCCAGCAGTTCATAAGCTGCTAAAATATTGCCTGATTGGCATTCTACGGAGAGTGTGTCTCGTCCCATGGTCACTGAGATATACTTCGTTTGCGTCTGCCGAAAAAACTGGCCAGCTAGTTTTAAAACCCAAACGGGGTCTCAACCACTCAGTCACCTGCATACAAAATTCGTATAAAACACGGTTGACAAGCACTTCGCTGACTGTACTTTCGATGTTTCGTGTTAACACTAGTGATATATCAGTGGCCAGTGTATGGCTGAAACGGACTAACATGCAGCTCTTTAAAACGAGGATGAATATACCAATATCACCTACTCAGAATCACCCAGCCCCTGGATCCAAGCAACATTGCTTTTTTACAAGTTCACCGTAGGCATTGTTTTGCTAAACAGTTGGTCATTTTCATCGCATCTCCCAGCGCGGAACCTCGTTCTGTAGCTGATCTAGTTAGAAATGTTGAAAATATTTATAAACTATTTTCGAATTGATCACCAAAACCTCTCAGATTGCACGCATCTGATGGTCAGATTTTGTGACTTTCGGCAAAACTTCAAAAGGCCTAGCGGATGGTCGGCAACATATGGCCCCATAACACTCGATCGGCGTTGGCAGGCAACGTTAAAAAACGAGGGTGGCTCACTTGCGTCGCCAGATTTACATAAGGAGATAAACGTTCTCAAAACTAATAAATGTTATCCCTAAACAATTGTTCACAATAACGTCTTATTATTAAGGATGATGATTTAACGATGAATCACATAGGTCTTTGTTTTTATCGTTGGGTTTTGTAATCCCTTACGTTACCTAGGGATAATGATGGAATGCATGTCCAACAATTCGTTTCATTGAATTCCATCGAATAACCTTCTGTTGCTGCTTGCTTTTCCCACGGAGATAGTGCTGTTGAGACGTAAAAAATAAAACATCCTACCGCACATTTAAAGTGAAAATATGGTCGAATAAGAGCTTTCTGAATTTTATGTAACCTGAAGTGAATGTCATAACCATTAGATCATCATCGACGACGGTGTGAGCACGTCCAAACGTTTGCGCAAGTTCGTAACTCAATGCATCAGTACTTACTTGAGCAATGCGTTGAGCAAATCGGCACTACACACATATCATCGCCATGCAAGCGCTTTTCGGACAACTGTGGGCTGGTCATCATGTTGAGGCGAGCTTGAGTATGCAACTGAATATCCGCTTTCCTTGACTTATAGGAGTTTTACAGCACAATGGCAAAATGGCAAACCATGTCGCACATCAAAATCTGGTTGGCCGAGATACTACTAACGGTGCCAAATGCAATGTGTTCGAATCCGGGGATACAAGCGTTTACATTCAGCAAATTCGATTTGAGATTTCAAGTGACCGGCACCAATACAGATGAGTTAGGCGCTGAGGTCATTCCCAGCAGCATCGTAATATTTGTGGTCATTAAAGCATCGAACTACTGGTCATAAATTGGACGCCATTTTCTGATGACTTTTGTATATATATACATGTATATACATATATATACATATATATATATGTATATATATATATCTACTCCGCATATTGCAATCACAATATACTTCAACAAATGCATTCAGAAAAAACCGCAAGCATTTATTTGGGAAACAAGTCCGCGATCTGCCCTGTGTTTGGAAGAAGCAAACCACAATTCATCATGTTTTCAAATAATGGTTGCTATTGTGCCATACTTTCTTTCTGGTAACTCCAGGGTGGATGATCGGTCTTTACCGCAGTAGCGCATCGTGCAACTTTGTAAACCCCAACAATATCGGGGAGAATAACGACAGAGGTGATCTTCGATCGAATGCAGCGTAAGAAGATACTGGTTTACTTCTTCTACGGACACGGCACCCCCTGATTGGAAAAGGTAACACAACATGCGACACATTAAAGGTAAAAAATGATTTACTTGATTTTTTCTGAATTCTTTGAGGTGTAAAGTTTATAAAACGGAATGTCAGCGTGAACTCGATATCAGCCCTTGTAAGCTGTCAGATACCTGTTTTCTCTTGGTTCGAACAAAATGAGTTTCCAACATAATGATTAAATGGTACCTCTTGTGAACCCTAACGTATAGTGTCCCATTGTTGACAGATACGTACAAGTGGGTGCAATGAGCCCTATTCCCAGGAAACACGTGTTTAGTTCTAAGATGTGTGGTGACGTGGTTCCAAATAGTCAGTTTATGGAGAAATGTCATGAAATTCATCATTGAGTTCACGTTATTTTCGCGTCCTGTCAGTAATTAAGAACTACGCGTGCGTTGGGGGCCAAGTGAATCTAATTTTATTCTGAAATTGATTATTATGCAATATTTCCAAGTCACCAAATTGAAAAAACTTTTCACAGTTGGTTTGAAGTTGGCTGGCAACAAAAATAAAGCTAAAAATATTCCGCGTTCAACATGGTAAAGAAAGATACAGAAATGTAGGCAATGTTCGTTACAAGTTTTCTCCCTGCGCCAGGGAAATCGTTGAATTGATGTCCCTTACAGCAGGCAGTAACTTCTGCTCTCGTGGACCTTGATTTATAAACACTCGTGCACTGGTTTTGTGCGCACGTGGCAGTAATGTTGCTGCGTGTCCTACTTCCACCAAAAACGAAACTCATCTGAAAGAGGAACAATAGCCGAATGGAAAACAAGGTTTGGTTAGTAAAGCTTGGCGATGACCTCTTGAAGCTACGAAATAGCCTAGTTGGAAAATTCATCCCAAAATGGCCTCTCTTCTAATTAGAAAAGATGTAACAACTCTTGTTATGTGCATTGGTTTGCTTTATATGGCCTTGCCAATGTACCGAAGCAACTCGCAAAATGCACTCATTTGTTTCAGAAATTACTTTGTGTTTTGGTATTTGAACAGAAAGGGCTACGGAGATGAGCACCGATTTCAATGAAATCGTACATTTTTCCAAACCGCAATTCAAATCAACAAATGCTAAAATGAGGTATGATGTCAAAATTAGGTTTCCTCAGTTCTGTTTCATTTACACAGACACTTGCGACATTCACCAGCTTACCTGGCATTCTTTACACTTTTCCTTCTTTGGTGTGTCTTCGCCAATTGGAAGCTGACGGTTAGTGCAGGAGTAGCAGGTATGTGTCCCGCCGTCTTGTGCACCACATCCTGAAATGTTCGGTAAAACATGTAAACAGCTCAAAAAGCCGAGTAATCCGTGCTTTTTTTGGGAAATTTTTGAGTTATTTCCACGCACCTAATACTAGGAAGTTGAGCATCAAGATGGTCGAAAGCGCCATTCCCTGTACAATGACACAAGTACTCCGCTGTCTCGATTACAAACGTTTATAAACTCATCTCTCCTACTCGTGACTAGAAACCACTCGTGAAGCAGATTGATGAATCACGCATATGGATTGCTTCTATCATGTGACACGTTATGACGTGTTATGTACCTTAGGCAGCTTCCGCAGAACACGGTTTTCATCCTAGTTCGTGTATCGCTTTGCCGTTCTGCGACGTTACAATTGTCTTCCATGAACTCCGAACTAGCTGGAGGTTTCGCACTATACCACATATATAACTAAATATGTGAGCCTGAATCACAAATGTTCGTCGAATCAAGCCTCATTACAGGGACCACCGAGGGTACATCCAATACTGTGTGGTAAATTTCTGACCTAAGAATTAGCTCAAAAGCGGTTGATCTCGACTTGCAGAGAATCTGACTGTAGTGGATTTGTTCAAAATTCTGAAGGTATTCCCGCCCACATTTTTTTTAACAATTACTTACAAAGACGGCAGAATATTTCAAAACATATGGTCTACGAGAATTCTAACAATGCCGATCAATATATACTGAGTTCTTTAAGTGGTCTCTGTACAATCTACCTTTCTAGGTACGTGGTAAATAAAGCAAGATCAACAACTGTTAACTATTCTGGACAACTGCGACAATCAGCCGATAAGCTGATTTGCAACATCAAGTTGATTTTTTCCAATTATGGATGCTGTATAGCAGGCTGGATCAGGATTCGTTTGACCGCAGAGCGTTCCCTGGGGCGGTGTTATCTGTGGGTGCATGTGATCTGTGATCCTATTTGTGGAGGTCCACTTCGTGGATTACAGAGTCTCCAAATCTAGTTACGGCTGTCCACATCAGTCAACATTTTCCCGATTCCGGAGTCCAAAACTGTGTAACGGTCTTCTTAAATCATCAAGAACTCTATGTATTATGCGTACGTTTTGACAAGTCCTGATATTTTCGTGAATAAGTATGATCTATGTAGCGAACAATCCGTGAGCGTCGACGTAACAATGAAGCATGCCTTCAATGAAGATACTCCTTTTGGCGAAGCAAACTAGGTCAAATAAACCACCACCACAGGCTACGTTTTGAACGACCAAGCTTTTTGCTTCGTGTGGAGGCACCCAATTTATACGTTGCGATTGAAAATTTATCCTCTATACATCGGACAACGTATGCACGTAATAACATGAAGTAGGTTGACTTGAATGACCTCAGATGCAGTTCGAAACCGGTCTGTAGAAATGTTGGTCCACAAACTTTTTCGTTCCCCCTATCTAGGCCACACACAGGTTTGCATACATCGAGATTCGAACCCGAACTCTTTCGACTTTGCAGCCGTTGGTTTCTTAGGCCAGCTGCAAATTTCTCACTGCCTTGCTGTCCAAGTCAAAGACTGTACCATTCATATGGATGAATCGGAGCATATGGTGGAAATTCTCCGTAGAGTTTGAAGTCTGCAACTGCTGCGTCTTTAACGCAGGCGGTTCTCACGCCACCAAAAGGACCATTGTCAGAGTACCATACTCGACAGACATGAACGTGTATTCAAGCCAGAAATGACGAATGCAGATTGCTCAAACACTGAGGCATTTTGTGCGACATCTGCTGTGCTTCCGTGGGATTATTCTCGATGGCTGGCACACTTACTCCGGCTAAATTCGCCGTCACCATACGAAGGACAAATCGGTTGATATTTATAGCGGACTAGTCACCAATTTTCATGTGACCTTAAGGTCTACGTGCTTCATACGGAGTCTTGAATGTTATATAATCCGAGAAAACGGTTAGATTTAGTTGTACACGCCGAGTAACGGAAAGCTTGCGGCGAAAAAACAGATATGTACACCCATCTGCACGCCATTTTGGGTTTCATGGGGAGCCCACCTGAATCCGAGCTTACCCTCTCGTTTGTAGTAAATTTCAACTAAATGTGGTGCACAGAAGCCACGCCATTTTACTGAGAATGAGGGATTCAGCTGTGATTTAGATGAATCTCCCGTCGGCAGGAAAATGGGTGCAGTTAGTGACTTCCATGCCCTTTAGGTTCAAGTAGAACATGAAGTTGGCGAAAGCTCGAGGAGTTCACCTACCGGATGGGCCAAACGTGAAAAAGAGTAACCGGTTGTGAGCTGTCAAATAGTATTCAGAAAAAAATGCGAGTAGTTTCATTCAAAGAAATATGTAAGTTTAAACAAGCCTACTAGGGCTTTCGTTAGAAGCGGGTAGGGATTCTTCAGTCTAGACTTTTTTAGGTTTTTCTCGCATCATGAAATATCGGTGGAGGTACGAGAAAAGCACATACTACACGCATGCCTCATCAGTAGTATACCCTCTTTACAATGGTGGCTAGTTTAAGTTCTGTAAACAAATTCATCAATTAGAGATCATTGTCTGCTGTATCACTACGGTCGACAAATAAGATAATAAAGGCTATCCGTCAATCGCGATTTAGCAAATATCGTAGCTTTCACCTTCGCTCGAGTAGCATTTGGCTGGCTGAGGTAAAATGAAAAAAAAACCAGTGACCACAAAACAAAGGTAAGCCGCTTTATAATCAAACTAATCAATGCTGATAACTTCGGAATCCAAAGAACCTAAGCACTAAGTGCAGTGGAACTGTGGCAGTCGGAGGATGCAAGTGGGGATCAAGTGATCAGTGCAACCTGAATCGCAAAGCATGCGATTTGAGAGAGCAGGAACTAGTTCCACCAAACTAGGGTCATACATGCCACAGGTAAACTTACTCTCGATAAGACTAAGACAGATGTAGACACCATTGGAACTATAACCCAATGTGAAAGGAGGTGAACTTTTGCATGTTACAAAGATGTCCTAGGGAGCCACTGAATTGCCATCAGTCTGAAGCAACGCTCTGGACTTTTTCGGTCTTCAATGTAAACACAACACACCGTAAAGATATTTCATCTGCGCATTGTGCAAATATCCTAACTACAATTCGAGACGCAACGCTTGCCGACGTGGAGTTCACTGGCCTTTTTTCTGTCAACTATTAAGGAAACAAACCATGGGATAGGATTATGAATGTGCCAAAAAATTTTCGATTCACTCAAAAACACCAGATCGGTCTGTTTGCTACAAACTGTAATTCGTACGCTAATGTATTCCCACGGCTTTTATATGTCTTGTTGGTAACCGGGAGGGGTCTAGGTGATCAAATAATAGTCCTCTCGGCCGTTCCCGATGCTCTTTGGTGCAAAGCAGCCTAGTTCTGAGGTTGCAATTTGTTGTATCGTGGGTGGCCGCCTATTGGTTACGCCTGAACTGAGCCCGCCAGACTACGCGATAAGGAGAACGCCGAGAACTCGGGACACGGCTGTACTGTCAGGACAAAACACACAAAGCTTCTGTGTAAATATATAGGGTGACTAAATGGCCAAATATGGTCGTTCACTTGTTCGTTCTGTACAGATAATGGCGGCGTTCCTGCCGTGAACAGACTCACACAAACTGCGCTAGTCACATGCTGCTAAGCCGTGTTTGGTAGGCTCCGCCAACGCACCTGCTATCCGGAACGTGTGCGCTCGATGGTGACCTTCAGGGCGCTTCGTTCTCTGCACATGTACTTTTTTCATGTCTGGACGGGCCTCGATACAATTAAGCTGTAGACTAGTGCTGAAGTGTTGTCTTAATTAGGTGCCGAATGTCAAAAGACGGGTAGGCGCCTCGGAAGCCCTGCCGCTTTTAAAAGAAAGGTGAACGTAGATGGACGTTCCCATATTGATCGGATTTTCAGGTGTGCAGTTTCAAGCTTCAGCATGAGGTGACTTTTGTAACCTGCCAAAGATGACCGTTTTGCGTCAGGATCTTACAGGCAACCCGCAATTAGACATCAGAACTGTCGCCGGTATGAACTCTACAGGATCCGTAGGCCAGACGGTTTATTAGGTTCCTCTCATATCCCTTTTCAACAGTCCTACTATCAACACGCAAATGTCCGACGAATATTGCCTAAACTAGCCTACTTATCTCCTCGTCAATGCAACATCCAAGTAGTAGGCAGTGTGGTCGGTTTGTCCACCCGCTGTAAAACTGAGTGCATTGTGGGCGGAGTTGAAAAACCCAAAATTTTGTCATTGTCGTACTGGACACACCAGTGCTTAAGATGGAGTCCACAGTACGTGTATAAAATAGTACTTGCTCGCTAAGTGGGTATCAGACTGCCCCCTTGCAAATCTATCACGTAGATTTGGAAAAAGTGTAGAGCTTATGCTACGTCCATATATTCGATGGTATACCTTGCCGTTGCACAAAAACCGAGCATTTAAAAATCATTGTAAATAAATATCTTCCTCTCGACCAATGGAATGTAGAAACTAATATTTGATTTCCTGATGAAGTGGCATATGCGCACCACTGCATCCTACAGAGGCACATTCATAAACTGGGATGAAATGACTAGTCAGCACAAACTTCCTTTTTTTGAAATGCGTGTTTTGGGTTGACCCCATGAACCCGAATATGTCCTGAGGTCTGCAGATGCATCCACGTCCGCGTATGGTTTTCGCAGGCCTTTTAGCCAATGAGCGATGGCATGACGTGGTGCATTTGCTCCAGTAGATAGATTTATGTATGCATTTTGAAAAGGTCCTACTTATGAAGAATGCATGAGTCGTCGACCTTGTTATGAAAACGATTATACTTCAATTATTTCAGATATTTATTCATCATCAACACAGGAATCACCAATATCGCTGTTCAAAGCAAACCTTGTCTGCCGTACAAACTTAAGGTTTTTCAATTGGTCAATTATTTTCCATGGAAAGTACGCATTCAAACACCTAAATTTCGTGCACTTTAGTCACCTTTTTGAAGCAACCAGTTCTGCTGAATAGCACCTCCCGGAAAACATGATTTGAAAGGCATAAAATAGTGCCTCAGCGATTGTGCGAATTTTCCAGAGAAGACAGAAGCTTCGCTGTGATTGGTTGAGCTTTTGTGATGTAGTGAACAACGTATGTGATGGTATTAACTGAATCAGTTTTGATTTGTTCGACACCGTGAGCGGAAGTGTTTGCTATTTACTCGCGTCTATACTGGAGTCAAAATCGCTTCGAACGTGTCGTCTGTTTACGACTTTCCCTATGTTTATGGTCGGAAAAGCAACCCACGGTGAGCCCTAAGAAAAAAACGTGACAGTCGTTCAGGATTTCGAACTGTCCTAATATTTCCTACTTCGTACTAATGTAAATTAAGGCCCACCAGAGGTTATGAAGACATATTTTCTATCATACTTGGGAATCCTGGTAGGTTGCATGGTACCGTTTCTACTTGAAAACAGCGCTGGGCAAGAAGCTGCACCAAACAATAAACACAATATTTCCCAAGACAGGACTGGGGACTCGTAACATTTCATTAAACAGTTGGGGAAAGCTGTCTTCACATGCAAGATGACAACAGAAGAATCGACAACACCAGACGGAGCAGTTACTAAACGGTGTAAGAGATTTTATATGATGACAATTTATCAAGAACGCGGTCGGGTTGCTCCTGAATAGAATAACCAAGAACAGGTAATCCATGTGGTAAAAAATGGTGAAATGTATGAATACGGAGAAATTGCTTCCCAGCAAACTTGGATTGAATGTAACCCCTATACCAGGCTTGAATATGTCTAACCGGTGCAGTTTTAAACAGCTACAATTTTGCCATGTTTGTATCCCTCCTGTTTACGAAAACAAACTATGGATAACTTATTCAACGTGCTGCCTTACAGGAGGCGTTCCCCAAATTAGGAATTGGAAAAAGAACATTTGCATGGTCGAAATGACCATGGAAAGTAGGTGTGGATGTAGGTTCCGCCAAAAGAATGTCAATTGTGGTAAATGTTTGAAAAGTGTTTGCCACATGCTTGTTATATTTAGGTTATAGGACTAAAATTTAATTAGAGTTTTTTATTGATCCAGGAACTGTTGAAAACACGAGGAATTTCGCCTTCATTCTGTTGACCAGTTGATTGCAGCAGAAAACGTTATTTGATTATTTTGTTGTTGAACAGGTTGGATTTTCTTCCGAGAGAATGCTTAACCACTGTTTGTTTGTCCGTGGACAGACTGTCAACTAGTTGCAAGTAAGTTCACACCTAACTCCAAATCCTCAGCTACATGGGTTCGGTAGTCGTAAGCACGAAACTGTCAACGCTATTTTCAAGTGGTCATTTGTCCTACAACCAGCTACGGACTCACATTTGGGAAAATTAGTTGACAGATGTTAACGCTCCAGCAATCTATTCACCTGGTCAATGAAAATCGATTGATTGCAAAATCAAAGAGTGCGAATTGCGAAAGTGAAGTCTACGGGTAAAAGAGGGAAAATTGTTTACGTCTCGATCGATTGGTCTGTGGCGACAGCAGTCACGTAAGGAGACCATGCACTACTCGATGCGTGTACGAACACTTTCTGAGTGCACGGACTCAGAATGTTGCCTGAGTGATTCGCCATCAACTCGGCTGTGGCTAGACAGTGATATTCGCCAGATATTGGTTGTTAGTCAACTGGGTTATGCTCGCTTATTATGCACAACTGCCGTGTCGCACGTCCCGTGTGTTCTGCTATACGACGGCAGGTGAAAGAGTAACCAGCCGTAATTTGGTTGTGGGCCGGCAGCTTACTTTCAGATGTAGGTGCACCGGTTGAGTGTACGTGAATCAATTTGAGTGAGACGGCTGGGAAGGTTTCCCAATTTATGTCATTTAGAAGCCAAGTCAGATGGGCTGCAGGCACATCACTTTAAACGAAGGCTGATGGATACAGACTTCGTAGCGTCTGTGGCCGAAGTCCATGCTGGAGTTACGGAACCAGAGTCTCAGGCTTCCGCCCATCATCCTTGCACTCTGACTGCTTAAGAGGTCCTTCATCTCACTGCTGACCCGGCTCGTTCTTAAACAAACGGTTACACTGGCAATGACTTATCTCCCGTGGACTGATCAGTGACAATCCAGCGTCACCGACTTTTATTTGCCAGTTGCCTGTTGGCTTCATAGGTCCGCATACCAGGCTTCCAGATATATTTCACCACGACATTTGCGTGGTCGGTAGGCCCCAAACACGAATCAGGGTTGCATTCTTTAGTCCCTTTATCGGAAAGCTGACGCATCCAGTGACAAGTGTCACTGAGATGGTTGCATTCTACTCACTTGATATTGGGTGGCCACAATCACGAATACCGTTTTCGCAAGGTCACCTGTTTCATGGGCTGTAGCCAGCAGTCAGAGCACATACCATGTACGGTGAACTAGCGGCAATGCTAGAGTGAAAATAGTAATACTTGCAACCCAAGAAACCGGTAATATGGAACCCCAGAGCACTTTACTCAAACGGCGGAAATGAAGACAAAATAGGCATTTTCATTAGCATTCGTAATCATCACCACCGCGAACTTACACACACACCATGATTGCCTTCGTTTATTTCACATTCTAGCACACCGGACAAACACCATTTGAAAATCATTTATTTTCTGACTGATAACGAAATCGCACTTCATTCGAGTTACGTGTGTTCACGGTATTTTTACCCTTCAAAAGATATCCGCATTGTCCGTAGCGGTATTCCATTAATCGTAAACCATACACGAGAAACGAGTGCACGAGGCTGCTCGGCGACATTCGTTGTTCCACTGAACAAGTGTGGCACAATTGTGGCAACCGGCTGTTCTAATGCACGCTCTTGTCCTTGCCTTCCATGCCCACTTGATTCTTCTGAAGTACGCTCTCATACAGTGATGAACTATCGCACCTCTTATCCAGCTGCGTGCTGAACAGTCGCATCTCCTCTAGCTCCTATGCCAGATGAACTGGATGTTCGGCGCTTTACTGGCTGATAGTTCTAGACAGATACAGGGGGGTTGACGAGGAATTCTTGTGCGTTAGCAAGTCTTATCGACACGATACTCCATCAAAGTCCGATCGCCCATGAAAGTATGCCCCTCAAACACCGACCGGCCACTGACTGATCTCAGCCGAGTCTCGCTATTAGTCAGTCAATCTCGGCAACACATGCAACTGCGACCTGCGCATGTGCATATAACGTATGAAACCTGCTGTTATTCCATGCGTTCCTGATCCACTGTGGGTGTTGCTTGAAATGTTCTCGCCAGCACAAGATCGTACACAAAATGACATGTAAATCTCGACGCAGCCATCAGTTGATAGTCAGGATATTACTTCAGAATGTCAATAGAGCCTATTGGCGGATTTCATTGGTCACATAAACCGTTTCTTTAAAACTAGGTCTCCAAATGCATCTGCCTACCCAACATTCCACCGGCGGACGCTTGTGGCCCGTGAAATACCCACAAGCCATGAACCCAACTGTCTTGTAATAACTGCCCAGGCTATCATGGTACCTCACTGTTCGACAGATTGGTATCTTGAAGGTTCACAGCTTGACAACTTGAATCGTGAGGTTGCTGGAGCCACCCAAGAAGTGTTGTTTCACGTTACCATCGCTTTTCTCTTGCTTCAGCATTTTCTGGCTGCATGGTACTTATTTCAGCGTATGCATTCGGTTCACACTAGCGGATCAGCGCATCGGGAATGCTTTTCAACTTAGCAAAATGAACGACACTTGTGTGTGTGCCAGACGTCTAGCGTGCACATGCCAGTTGGATGAACAGTCCTGAACCCGGGCAGCCAACAGAAAATTCGGTTCAGTAAGAATAGAAAGTATTCGTATGGTTGAGCAGACAGTGCGGTCAGTAATATCGGTCCGGAATGAAAAATCCATATTTGATTAGGCGCATCATCTGAGGCGTAATGCCATAGGAAGTTACATTGTCGGAGACGACAGCGGGAAAATGTTCTAATCGGATTTGACCTAACAGACTGGCGCTGAAAGCAATCAGGGCAGAGCCAATCAGTCAGCATTATTTGATCAATACGTTTCTTGGACAGTAGATTCAGCTTATCGAAAAACAAATTAAGCTGAGCTCACTTGCGATTAATCTACACCGTTGTTTGTCATATATTTTAATAGTGCGTTACGGGTATGTCCCGAAAGGACAAGGTGAGTCAGTCAGCATTATTAAATCAATCTCCTCGGAGGTCAGTAAATTAATGTGACCACACAAATCTATATTAAATGACGTTGAGCAAGTCAAATGAGAATCCCATGGGAAAATTAGTTGAAGTCAATTAGAATTAGCTTTTGGGCACTGCAATCGTGCAGGTTAATAGTGCATTACAGGCCTAACTTTCAAACAAATTACCTTAACCGTGGCTAAGCCAAGATTTGGATTAAGTTCATCACATGTGATTGATATAACTGTTTCTACGAAATTGGTACATTTGCAAGTATAAATAAGCCCATTGTTCTCATGTGTTTCAAGGAACATCGCAATGCTGCCGGTCATCTTGCTCTCATTGTGTTGCCAGATGTTGGCGGTAGGTAAGTACACTTCGGTGATCCTCTCTTGACTAAAAAAATGCCGGGTAAACATGACATTCCGGTCACCACGAGCGTCCCTATTCACAGGATTCGGGACACAGCGAATGCTCACTCATGGTAATGATTGGAATGTTGAGTGATAAGCTGGAGTTGATCTAGGCCTATCCGTATAAAAGCAAGATTAATCCAGATGCATACTCGTTCGCCCGTTTCATTTAGCTTCTAGAAAACACTAACATATCAACTCTTGAATACGCTCACTTGTCTTCAATGTAATTTGTTTTCACAGACGCCCTTGAAAATGTCGCGTTCAAAAAGAGACCTGCGGGCGAGGGACAGTGGTTGGAACAACTCACGGATGGGGATCCGATAAGGCCATTTGCACCATGGCCAATTGAATTCCCCTATTACTACGTGGACCTTGGTGGCGTCTACAATCTCACATCGATTAACCTACACTTGCAAGATGTCTGGAGTTTTGGTGAGTGTAGTTCAACTAAAAACACTTACTAGCTAACTTATTGGAATGCTGATCCATCGGTTCTCCATTCGGATGACCTCCAATCTCCAGTTCGATATTTGCTTCGAACACTACATTAGGTGGAGAATATATGATATTCGTAGAAAATAAACAAGCCCTTAATGTATGAAGTTATGGGACCTGTAACTGTGGTTACGTAACCATCAACAGAAGAGCTAGAAGTGTGGAGGTCTATGTTCAGGCACAGATGTATTATGAGTCCTCAAGTGTTTGAATTATTTAACGTTGGCCGGAACCAGGACGGCGTTTACTAGCAAATACCAACTAAACGTTTAAGAGCTGGTAGACAGGGATTTTAAGTACTGAAAATTCCCACCCCCCTGGAGATTTCCTGGACACGCGTTGACTGGTAAAAAATAGTAAATGAACACCACAAAGCAGTTCCATAGTTCTCCTCATAAACTGAACCTGCCATCGGATGCGGGTCGGATCTTGGACAACAGAGCTTAAACCATTCGCATGCTTCACCGTTACACTGACAGGTCATTACAAATAAAGAGTACGGGTGGATCAATACACGGACAAACCCAGCTGGACATTCATACAGTATGGCGCGTTACCCCACGCAATACCATACTTCCACAAGTTCAAAAACGAGAAGTTCGAGTTCCCCCAAGGATATTATTCTGAGTAGTAACTAGCCACCTTTGGTTGACATTTCCACCAGATACTCATGACTCCATGACTGGTTCCCGGAAGTAAGAGAGAAATTCGTTGCAGTCGTAAACACTTACTGGAGGGAAACGTGGGAAACCTATAAGCAATATATTTTACTTGCGTTTCTGCAATCAGTCACCTACTGAAGTTATACACAAACGCAACGCCTATACAGCAGTCGATACTGGGGCTGATCAGATGGTCGTTGATCCGTTGGCCGAGCTTAGACATAGGTCTGCAAACGTTTCTTCCACGGACGAGAAGACATCGTCAGTGCACAGTGAAGTGAGTGCTTCCTCCGTGCCTTGCTGCGTTTATATGGAGTATATCGTGTCCTACCATGAGAGCTGCCAATTGGTATATACCTTTCTTGTAATATTAATGGCCCGATCTTGATTTGCGCTGCCTCGTGTTCTGCATGTCTCTTATTCCATTGGTCATTTGAAGGGCTGCTTTGGGGTGTTTAGATCCGTTTTCGATTGGCCCCTTCCCGATTTTTGCTGATTTGTGGTCTTTCTTCCTTGAATTTGATTGGTTTAGATGGTGAATTCTATATTTAGTAGTTTCCGCCCCTCAGTCGGATTCTCCCTCTCTTGCTTTGCATCGTAGCCTGATCTTCCTAAATCCGGTTAGCCGCTTTTTTCCGCGATTGATGTAGGGTTTTTCTTCTCTTATTGGCCGATTTGTTGCAGCAGGAGGGGCAATTTGTTGAATTGGTCTTTCTCCTTCTGAGATTTGTGGGCTCGATTGTAGTCCGGAAACGTGGGTTGCTCCACCCGATTTTGCTCAGTTTGTTTTAGTTTGTCCGCCTTAGGGTTCTGTAGTTCCGTAGTTCTTTTGCTTGCAGTGGCCGATACACTGGGTCGATTTCCATGTGTTTGTTGATGGCTTTTTCAGTGGAGTGTCACGCTACCATGAATTCGCGTTCTTCCTTTGTCCTCGCTTGAGCCAATATGTGAACGGTGCTCCAGTCGAACTTGCGCCCATGTTGATCTTCGTGCACGGAGACGAGTGAAAATTGGTCTTGCTTTCTGGTTGCAAGTTTGTTTTCATGTATTCTGGTAGGGAGCTTCCCTTCTGTTTGTCCCACTTAGTGTTTGGCACAATCTCCGCATTGAATCTTGTACACGACGTTGGTCCTCAACATTGTGTCCAATCATCCCTTCGGGTTTGATAGAAAGGTATATACCAACTAGCCAATCACATGCGAGGGTATTAGATACTCATCAAATCCATATAAAAGCAGCTAGACACGGAGGAAGCACCCACTCAACTGCGCACTAACGATGCTTTCCCGACTGGGGAAGAAACATTTGCAAACCTATTGCCAAGCTCGACCAATGGATTAACGACCATCTGGTCAACCACCAGTAAACAATAAACCGAGCTACCAATATTTCGACACATTGACAGCGCTCGATAGCATGACACCATTCCCATGGTTTAGTAACAAAACTCCAACATTCAGAGTGCCTATGGAATTTTGTTTCTATTGTTTGCGTGGACAGGCCTTATTATATCCTTACTCATATCGGGACATAACCACGAGAATCACGCGGTCACAAATGGATGCAATCATATTTTGAAAAACCGTATTTTCTATTGTTGCGGAATTCATGTGAAATTATCACGAATGTGTACACCTCGGACGCATTCTAACTAGGAACCAAAAGAGATGAAGAGCAACTGCATCGTTTATGCGCAGCATATTCCAAGCAACTTCGGTCGAGGATATCCCAGTAAAGCCATTGTGTAATCGCCAAAATCTTGGCTGCAAGTTTAGGGCAGAAATATTGATTACTCAGTCGAGTGCCGAAAAATCCCTTGGGCCCCGTTTAATGACATCTTGACTTGCACACAAATTGTACTGAATTTCCGCTATCGAAACATTTTCCAGAGCTTCCTTTACATAAATGGTGGATTTTGGAACTGGTCTTAAATTTCCACCTGAACGAGGTATAAGATCCCTATACCTGGTCTCCCGAAGAGGTACAGTCAACGAAGCGGCCAGAGAAGAGTGGAGCTTCACAAATGCGATTCGTTAGGCCACCGAATTTTCAACGTTTCTAGCATAAAACGCGTTTTTCATGACGGCATTGCATTCCGATAAGTCGTGGTTACATAAAAATAATTAGGCAATTCAGCACTAACGGAGAGGACTGTATGGCTGGGATGAATCATCGTATAAGCTGGAGGACAATCGGTGCGCGGTTGACCAGAAATATGGCTGTCGCCAAGGTTGCACACGTGAACGATCAGAACATATCAATTGAGGAATCACAAAATATCATTTGGATACGACGCGTCGAAGAATCACTTATTTTAGAAACAGAAAAGAGTCTCATGTTGTGGACTTGTATCCTCATTTAAATGGCGGCATTGGAATTGGTCAATGCTTGTGAGAGTGGAACGATCTAGTTCTAGTTTGACCGTGGCCTTCGTGGTTTATTGAACAGAGTGCTGTCAACCACGCTTGGGAATCTCCAGTGAAGCTTAGCCAAATACGTGCTGGCTGAAGCACCGTAGATTTGGAGGTTACCAATTTCGAACAATACGTTAGATCTAACATCAGCGTATGGGTTACATACGGATTTTCGTGGTACCACTGCACCTCTGAACTGTATGCATACAATTCACTGATACTATGGCATCCATGGAAGTTTGAAGTAGAAACGTAATCCACATCATGCGACATGAGTGCGGGCCATGGTCAAGGTTGGATACTGTGGAAGCCAACAAATAAGAGACTGATAACAACTGTCCAATACCACATGCTGCAATTTAGGTAGATTTTTACAGTGATTCATATCATGACCTATTTTCACACACATTTTGCGCGAAACTTGCAGGTGATCAAGGAATCAATGAGACATTCGATGTTCACACCTACGGCGAATATGTGGCTCCTTGCTACTTCAGACAACGCTATCCTTGGGATGTGCTCGCCAAAGGGATTATGTTTACGCGTAAGGGCGAAGAAATAATTCTGCATCCGAAGAAACCAGTCCAGTTAATCATAATCGGTCGCGAAAATCCAAACTCTCCCGCGCCTATTAAACCAATTATTATGTCTGAGGTGCAAGCATTCGGGACTCTGCTGCGTGAGGCGTTCGTACCTGCAATGCCACCAGAAGAACCGACTCCTGAAAGCTATTACGTGGTAAGTTCATTGCCCCTTCCTACCACCTGGTTTCATCCAAACCACTATCAGGAGCCGTCTTTGACAGAGCTACACTTGCTAAATAGGCTTTCTCCGTAACATCCATGCAGAAGTCTTGGTCGTGCAAATTCACATTGCCTTCATTAACTGCAGTTCATGACAATAGGATAAAAATTGTTGCACGCGCTTGAAAGCCACTTAGAAGCATGAGCACTTGCAGCTTGGGCTGCTTCGGTTAATTTGCCGGTGAGTGTCATGTTGACCAATCACGAAAATATGAGCAACTCTACTACATAATGCAGAATTATACATCTAATGCACTGACAGCGATTCTCTTGTCCGTACAGCCAGCAAACTGACGGTTTATGAAAGTTTCGCTTATCAGTCACATTTCAAGGGGACGAAATTATCAAATTCCCCAGCAGCCGACAAAAGTTTACGCGGAACGCGCCTGACATGTACGACATTTAACCCACTCCCTCTCCTTCTGCGTTTGCAGGAAACCAGAAGGGCCGTTGTCGGGACCCAGAAAACGCTGTTTGTGCAGCCCATATGGATGGAATGGAGACCGAGGGCTGACTATAAGGACGTCGTATTGGGGATAGTGCAAAACCGCGCTGTGGCCATGGCCGTGAAGCGACAAAATGCCAGGATGATTGTGATTCACGGGATTCAGGTCATTGACGAGCTGCCCAACGGCACAAAATACGATGATTGGCGCCACACTCTGAAAGAGTGGCTGACAAATGGACAACACAAATGTGCTGATTTCGTACGGATTGAATCTGCCTACAAACCGGGTGACATAATCCTCATAAAAAGAACCGACAAATTCGATGTGGAAAAAGTCTATTCGCAGTTGATTTCGGGTGAAAATTCGGCAGTGGTCGGGTTTATTCACGGAGACGCAGAAGACAACCTTAGCCAGTTACTCGAGAGGTTGGAGATTGAGTACGCGCGGAACGACATCTGGACGCATGAACAAGATATAGACTTGCAAAGTATGATTACGAATTTGCGACTAATACCCCTCGAATATGTACTGCATCAAATTGTCAGCAGCTGGACCCTTTTCCGAACAAAGCGACTTGAGGATCAGTGGAGTTGGGATGAGTGGAGAAAACCAGAAGTCCAACAGGTAATTCAACTCATGGTAGAGCGATTCGATCCATTCATGAGGCACATCGCCCCTTGCCATATCTGTCCCTATCGAAAAGATCCACACACGGACACCGCTGTTTACAATTACAATGTAATATTGCTACGTCAGACTGGTGAGACTTGTACCACACTTCCTGGACTGTACTACAATTCCCTTGATGTAGCCCCAACAATGAAGCCAACCAGTATTACAACATCAATCCATGCTCCATTTCACTCCAGCTTCTTCCCCACAACCGCTTACGCAAAGCCGGGACAGGGGTTCTCATGGACAATCCTCGAAACTTCACATCCCAACTTTCATGACCAATTCATTCGTGTAAATTGCCAAACGGATGGAATTGAACACCACGATCCCTGGCTTCGCACACCTGTTGTCACCACCGTTATGCCACTCAGTGCGCAAGGTCAAGTTTGCAGTCCGCATGGTGGACCAATATTCTTACAACTACCAGCTGGAGTTAACATAACAATACGATTGGAAAATGTCTACAAGCATCCCTATGTGGATCTACGGGACCCCAAATCCATCGAGAGATTCCCAGACGAGGTGGAAAAGAACCGCGGCGTATTTTGGACGCTGGTCAACGGTGATAATCTGATCACGGCGCTATTAACTGGGGACGTGATCAGATTCAACGCAACCAGTGTGGTGCACAGTGGAAAGTACATGGACCAAATGATCAAGATGATACATAACTATCGTGGGACAGATCACACGAAGGCAGGCCAGATGGCATTCGCGTGTGACGTGCAAATTTCCGCTGGATGGGGACACGCGGGTTACCCAATGATGGGCTTTTTTGGGATGGAGCGAGATCTATTCCAATTGGGGCGACTTATCATCCTCTGGAGGCAGCTACTATTTTGTACATGAGATTGGACATAATTTACAGGTGGGTCCTGCCACACTTTTGCATGGTGGTGAAACGACCAATGAGGTGTACCTGATCTACACATCAGAGGAGATATTTGGTATATCACCTTATGGGAATGACAGAGACGTAGATAAATGGCAGTCTGACACATACGATGGAGTGAGACTCGGTTATTACAAGTACCTAAACTCCTTGTTTGGGTACGGTCTCACCGGAAACGTGTTCACCACTGCTATGAGCAAGGGAGACGCTCTCAATACGGAAGAGTTCAAAACGCAACATTGGCTTCAACAAGTCTGCAACGAAACTGGCTACAACCTGCTCCCGTTCCATGAACTTTGGAACTTTCCGGTCACGGAAGAGACTCACCAGATTTGTGATCCTTTGCCATGTTTCTTCCCAGATGACGAGTTCACAGCGAAAGCTCCAGACAAGGTTTCTAAGATTCTCACCGCCTACGGGAAGCAATGTATTCGTCAAAACCCGAGAAAAGTCGTGTTCCGTGGTGACCTTTGGCGTGGCGTTGACGAGCGAGGTGCTCAATTTGTGTTTCAGCACGATGACGAGGAATGTTAAGGCCACAAATTCAAAATATAATCAATTCTCATCTTTTCTTGACTTTCATTCCGGCCACCGTCTTGGTATTTCATGTGACGTTGTACAGAGAGCGTATTGGACGAGAATTTAGGCATTAGGTGTAACGTCATCAGTACGATCGGTCAAACTATTTTTTGTTGAAAACCATCTAATACATCTAATATGTCCCACATTTATGTGGTACTGGATTCACGTGAAAATGTTTAAAATCGGGGGTACGTACATTTCCAACTACCACCCAGGGACATAAATTTGAATTCTCGCATTCTCTCCCAGAGACATATGGTGCTCGGCACAAGCATACAGTGAGTACACACAAAAAGGTGATGGTGAAACGTGGCAATTTGTCCTTCAAACGGAAGGTGATAGGGGGGCTGGAACTGAAGCTCAAGCACAGGTTAGCAGCCATGTATATCATATCAATAGGATTTCTAAGCCTTCTGGAGATTGGATAACCAATCGAGTCACCTTTGGATGAGAGCCTCATGTAGACGGCATTTCATGCATTTCGCGCAAGTCTGGTATTTCTTGAGGGTTATGGTCAGTAGACAGCCAGCTACAGGAAATCAAGCAATGCCAATCCGCCACTGAAAATGGCGCTTTGTAAACAAGGTTCTGCGAGTTTGTCGCAGCTGAAGTACTCCAACTTTTATCCAACTTTTATCTTCCTCTCAATTAAGGAAGACCATCGCTCAATAATTACTGCGTACCAAGAAGGACATACGTTCTAATCAAAACGACCAATACAAATCAAATTTTCATGTCGTACACTTTGGAACTTCGAATAGGCGCGTTCGTCAGCTAAGTTCGTTCAGCCGTCCGGTATGATCGACGTAAGTTGCATGTGGCTGGTTGATTAGGCATCGTGGACCACTGGCAGCATCGAAATCGGTTGCGTTTCTGTTGCAATGGAACGAAGCTGTCGAAGTTAATGTACTGACCTTTCCTCGTTTGATTTCTCTAGAGTTGTGCCCTATATCCCTGTCAGTATTACTTTTAATACTGTTATCGGGGAAACTTAGTTGTCCTAACCCTAACCCTAACCCTAACTCGATGGTAACCTGCTGTTTGCAACACTTTACTAATAAAACTATTCTTTGTCAGTGTTCTTGACCAACCACGAATAATGGTGTGGGTACTGTTCTCAGGAGCAATACAGCATGATCACCCGTTTCTCTGAAGTATCCACCCATGGAGGACTGTCGTTCGCCTAGAAAATGAATTCGCCACAATGAATTTGCATGTCATCACAAGTTTCCTCGTAAACAAGTCGTCACTGGGAATTCTCCAAAACGAGTGGGATTTTTTCACGGACTTTCACAAACGCACTATGCTATTACTGACTAATTGAAATTGAGTTACCATTGCGTTTGATGTTTTCAAAAAATGACAGACTGTCGTTTGAAACTGCCAGTTCCCATAATTGACCACTCCTGTTTGGCACTTCATAAGTTCTTCAAACCCTTACGACTGTCTCACAAGGGATTGGCTCTTTGTGGTTCCTTCTGATGGTCCCGTCAAACGGAGCAAATTTATGAATTTGTTTGATGTCAGCTGGCTAGAAGTCCATAAAATCCACACGGACCAGTTTTACAATATTGATATTTAACGGTTCAGGATATTGATTCTGCCAGCATTTTGAATCGCGCTCAATCAAACCTGGGAAAAATTGAGAACATTGAACAACCAGTTCCGGCGAAGTAATCCCAGGGATAACGAGATCTCAATTTGAATGTGGCCAATTAGTCTGTCAGCTATACTGTTCAGTCTAATACCGCTTACTCTATTGCTCGCCTATTCCGTTGTTCTCCCGCCCGAAATCCAGCTGGATGTATCAACGTCACCTGGCCACTTTCGGGCAAATCTCACGTGGCTAGCGCAGTACCTTCGCGACAGTACTTCAGAATATGGATAAAATAAAACTAAAACACCTTTGCAAGCTAGCTGAGATTAATCAGTACACCATGAAAACAATACTTGAGAGCAGAAGCATCATTTTCACATTGCTAAACTTTGGATCTTAAAGACAAGGTATTCTCTCAAATCGTCCTTGTTGGAGAATTTCGACTTAGGCAGATGGATGAATTTTGGTTGTCAGCAATCCTGTCGCTGACCAGTTTTAGCTCACATGTGATTTGGACGCATCTGATGGATTTCAATTTGGGATACATGCCTTAAAACCCCAAGTGACTGGCGTACACGCATTTTTCTAGTGCAGCTTAGATTCAACAGGAAATGCACAAGGTCTGCTGACGCCGATTATTTTGATAGCTACTCAACACCCTGAATTATTCAGTACGTGCACGCACGATATACATACATATATATACTACCGTACTGTACAACTGTTTCATCCTTATTGGGAATCGTCACCATTGCCCTATTCAACAAGCCCTAGCGAGTCTCGAACGCACAATATCCAGGCTAGTTGTTTTACCATCCACGGTTAATTGTACAGGATAGGTCAGTGAAAGTCCGTTTCTAAAACGTTTCTATCC
>SJOL01006457.1:702841-765823 GCA_004794785.1 Opisthorchis felineus | reverse complement strand
CAACAAGCCCTAGCGAGTCTCGAACGCACATTATCCAGGCTAGTTGTTTTACCATCCACGGTTAATTGTACAGGATAGGTCAGTGAAAGTCCGTTTCTAAAACGTTTCTATCCCTTTCTATACTACACATTTGTGAGGCCACAAAATGTCTCTGATCCGGTTGTCATCCTGGGGGTCCGCACATATTTTACGGTGTGTGACACCTAAATGACATGGTGACGTGTTTTACAGACATAAACAGATAAGTCACACACTGACGTGGACCAAATACGCGGTGAGGTTATCCATAAAAGGTGAGTTGGTAATTTCGCAGTGTCAGGCAAAACATACTGTCTGGAAATGGATTTAAAGTTCGTAAAACTAAATAAGACATAAAGGTTTTAAAAAAAACAGTATTCTGGCAAGAAGCCGATGGACCACCTAAAATCTTCACGTGGAAATTCAAGATTGTGTGCATATCCGCCGTAAGAAAACGGAATTTCGTTCGCAGAGGAACGATAGTAAGATGATTTATGTTTCTGCCAAACGGACGAAGCTTCTCTGCATGCAGTCGTTTGTGGCAATTGAATGGGTATATAGAACGTTCAATCCGAATGGACCTCGATGCGACCTGTGAAAGTTTTCCGTTATCAGGCTACTTGTTTTACTTGAGTAGTGAGAAACTTATGAAGATTCCAAAGTAGGTAGTACTCATGAAAGGAAAATTAGCCTAGCCTAGCACAATATTATATTTGTATAATATATATTGTCATATTATAATAACACACATATGACATATGGATATGTATCATACATATATATTCTGCATGATAACTCTAAATTAACGGAATTGAGTTGGCAACATTTGTCGTGTATTTGTCATACTAGGGAGACTCACTCAATGTTGACTCCGCTAGGAATGAATTCCACCCAGTCCCTCCGAACTGACTTCATCCTAGTTGTTGGAGTTCAACAAGTTGAACACAATAACGTGTGGTTGACTCTACAATATAGATTGTTTCAACCATGATTAAATAACCTCTGTCGGCCGCGGTCCTCACCTTTGAATAAGAACAAAATCCTGGTACCCTGTGGTGGTCTCAAGGTAGTTGCGCACCACTCAGGCAAATCGGTCCAACTAGCGTTAGTTGTTTGAGGTGATCGCTTTTAAGAGCAAAATTCTATGTGGATCGTTTGAGCAAATAGTATCGTAACTGCTTCGAACTTCAATAAAAACACGATGTTGCAGTGAAGTTATCATGAATATATCATGGTCATACATAAATGAGGCTTGCACTATACCCTGATAAAAGATCATGCTTAACTTCAATGACAGACATCACCACTGGACAAGCTATGTAGAGGTCATTACATTCCGGACACTAACTATGGAAATGTACTACAGACTCTCGTGGTTAGAACGTAGGGGTCGCCTCATTGCTTATATTCTAAACCGGTTTTCGTTGTTCTACCCAGATATAGGCAATTTCAGCGTCAAAACTGCGGCGTGAATCTAACGGTAAAATATTTCAGGAGCAATGTCGCTGAATTGTATGTTGTCGTATCATCAAGCGGAACACCGAGTTGAGGTTCTGTATTGCAACGAACTACAGAGGTTGTATAAATTCAGTTTTGTCTGGGACAGAGCCACGCTGAAAAAGGCCATTCACTAAATAGCCTACCTTGTATGCTATGTGAAGCGTACTTTTCTAATAAGCCTAACCTCTGTACTTCTGGACCACACGGAAGAAAATGGTTTCGCAACTTCACCAAGAAGGAAAGATGATTTCTTCATGTCAACATTCAGATTCCTGAATGATGTAAAAATGAGTTGACCGCTTCGACGAAACAACCACGTTTATCAGCTACTGATAATGTAAATAACGAATGTTTCACGTGATTTTGTGGTAGACAGGACGGTCCAGGTACCCATCGTTGCGTTTACAAAATGTGTGACTTTCGTTCAATTCAATATCAATTGTAAAATGTAGGGTAGCGTGGGCGGGATTAAAGTCTCGAAAAAAGGTTCAACTTGCTCTATATCAGCAGTAATGAAAACTTCATCATCAAATTGCTTCCATAGAAGAGTTTTTGAACTTTCAACATTTTTTCACACGCCGACAAACATCTATTCGCCAATATTTGTCCTTAGGCGTCGTTCGTCGAATTGTCTATATGGTTCTTCTTCAAATTCATGTCTAAAATTGTTCCCATAGAGTAAAATCAGCTTTTCATTTGATTCACTAGAATGCACTGGATTCAAACCGTCATGGAGAATGAAATCATATGAATATTCGTCGTCTAACATGATGCTTTCCCATTCAGCATTACAAGACTCGAAACATTCATGATTTGGAAGCTGAACACAATAATCCGTTGACTTCTGCCAGCCATTATCTTATGCTTATCAAGAATGACAACAAAGCTTAACACCGTTTTCATGAAACTCTCAATCAGCTTCCACAATATCTCGTGATAATATTCGAAGACATTGTGGGCCATAAAACTTGATTCAGAATTTCCTCTGACATATTCGTACTTCCAGAGGATGGTGATTCACAACACATCGGCAAACAAAATGAACACGGCCGCAGTTGAACATGTCACCAATCGGGTTAAATTTTAAACATACTTCAAATGTAGTACAAATACATGCGTCACCAAATGAAAGATATGCATTCAAGTCAAATATGACGCTGGTAGATTCCTTTTCAAGGTGCTCAACATTTCACACTAGTACCTCTCCGCTCCGGAGGTGGGGGGGGGGGGCAAAGCTGTTTGTTTTTTATCAAAGGGAACAAGAAAATCATAAATAAGCGACTCACCTGGGTTCCAGGTACGTCTCCCGTCAAAACCGAATTGTTATGCAAAACAGCATATTTCACCAAAAAAGCAGTTATTCTGCAACTCACCTACAATGCAGCATCATCGTTATCCTCAACGATTTCACCGTAATTTCATAACGTAGGATATCCCAATGAAACAAACTGATCCATTTTTGCAGTCACGTTTGCCTAGCGCTCCCATAGAATCTATGATAAGTAATCTTCAAACATCGGAATGTACACAACCACCTAACTGATTTGTCCGTTACATTGCTTTGTCAAATTACTCAAATGCAAACCCCGCAGAAAAAAGTGTCTGCTGGCCTTATGCAGGCTTTATCAGACAATCTATCCTCTGGGCGAATTCGGTAAACTCGGAAAAACGCAAAATTAACGACCCCGCGATAGAAAAGTCAGTGATACATTTTGATGGAAAAGTTTGCCGGCACAGAACACGCGGTTAAATGTAGTATCTGTGAAAGATTTTCATCATCCCTTCAAAGTGCCATAGAAGTTGAGCGTCATATCAATAAACGTACTACTGAACTCAGGGTTTGCTTTTAGGCAATGCGAATTTCGACTTGTCAGAATTTAAAACTGGTGGTTTTAGCCTGAGTGCAGACTGGACAATGTGAGTTACGATGCGCGCTTCCCCGTGCGATACACTGAAATATCGCAATTATTTGAAATAAAACTCGGAGGCATATCTAATATTAATGTTGACTAAATCAGATTGGAGGTAAAAGGTAAACGCAAGATAGACCGGATCACACACAGAAATCAATAGAGGTAGTCCAGAGAAAACGTGACATGCATATTGAGGGTTATGAGAAGGGCAATGGAGTGCTAGTTATGGTGATTCTCTCAACCGGAGGCCAAATTAGGTTCAAGTGCAGCTATATTATCAGGAAAGTTCATTTCCAATCAAACACTCACCCATCTAGACTGGCGTGAAATCAGTAGACGTATTCAGAATAGATTTTCTCTACTCTCCCTCTGACATGTGGTTTGGAAAACTGATGTTTCAGTGGCATCGTTCACTAACATAAAGTTTGCTAGGATTTGCGGGGCCGAGAATGCATTCCGTTTCACCCCGTCGTTCTGAAAGCTCACAGATGATGTATTAAAAAACAATGCAGCCGGAAGCAGGGCCAATACAAATTTTGCAAGAAAACTCAAAGATGTTCACCAGAAATGAAAATACACAGTCAAAAATGCAATAACCTGTAACCTCCGCTTTCCCCGAAATTGATTTTGCAAGGTCAGTTTGAATTTGCAGACACCTCGACCAACATAAAGCAGGTCGTGGTGAACGCCATCGGCCAAGACAGTCTGTATGAAAATGCGTCAATCCTGTTGATTTGTTTCTACGGAACTATTTGCTTCCATGCACCGTGTGTTAAACTGCGACATAGACGAAACGTATAGCACGACGTAGTGAAAATGAAAGAAAGCGACCGCAATCAAATAATCCACGGAAGCCGCATAACAAACTGACGGATCTTTCTTAACGACGGATGCCAAATTGCGTACACAGTAAAGTGATTACCAATCAACACTTACCTGTTTCCCTAATCTCGGCGCTCTTCTATCGACTGGCACCACCTGAATAATTTTATGACCAATTAATAATAATGTTTATTCCCAACTTGTGGGCGGCATGTCGTCAGGCATGATCATAAGCTTACAGTCAGAATAAAAGTATGACTGGTGGGGATTGTGAGTACAGGGGGGTTTTGGGAAAGAGGACAGCGTCATAGGCGGTGGGCATTATCCGATGTAGGCGTGGTCACCACTGAACCGGCACGGGCAGGGAAGCACAGTTACTATGCGTTTTTTGGGGCGAATATCGAGCAAGATCAGATCGTTAGGATTTGAAGGTGGCGGGCAAAAACAAAACAAGGGAGGGCAAAACAAGAAGCTTCCTGCCTGACACATGACAAGAAAAGTCTAAACGGTGGAAAATGAGGAACCAGAATATCAGATCTGGTGAAGCAGCAGAGTTGGCGTCATCCAGCCGGTCAAACTGAACTACAAGCTAAAACCACCGCTGAGGCTCCGTGTCCTTGGACTGTTGGGCTCTTGGCCACGGTCACAAAAAGCTTAAGTGGGGAAGATGATTTGGAGGGATTAGCAAAGCGGATAAGTGGTAACGGGAACCTCAGTATCATGGTGTACAGTGAAACTGCAGGGACTCAATGGTGTCGCTGTTGTGGAGTCGGGTATGATAGTTCTCTGGAAGAGTGAGATGATGGCAAAACACGAGCCGGAACGCGAACTGTTTAGAAAGCTATTGAATTTTGCGGGAAGCACAGACACCTAGAAATGGTTAAGTTCGAACGAAAGATTCCGCAGACTGGAATGAACATGTCATGGGGGCAGCTGGGGTTAGGTGGGGAGCTTGCAACACTTGAATGTGTAGTACTTACACATCCAAGGGTTGTGTGTCAATGACTGTACCACGGATTTTCGCAGTGAATTCGACTAAATTCAGTGTTGAGTTGAGCTTTGGCCACCACATCTATGCAAAGCGTGACCGCATTGCTAACTTTTTGCGCAAACTTTTCGAAACATAATGAACAGTGAGTTTAGAATTAAGGTGACAACAGAATTGCCGTTGACTACCAACTTATGCAGGTTGTGCCACCTGCTGCTTTCCAGGATAACCAAAAATTATATCTAATCAGAGTCATTTCAGGAAAGCGTGTGTGAATACGTCAAGGAATCTTCGTTAACTATCTCGAGCAAACCCTGTATGAGACGTTATCCTGCCGAAGCTTTCCCAACAGGATTGCTGAATAGCTGCAAATTCATACTTCACATGTTTTCCAAAATTAGCGGCCACAGAAACCATTCCTAATAATGTAGAATCGTTTTCGATATGCAGGAAATGAAAACACATTAGTAAAACCTTTTAGAGATAATCGTCACGAGGATCATCTGGATTGCATTGAGACGTAAGCAGCACGCGAGAGCATCACACATTTGTTTGTAAGCATTTCTGCGTGAAAATGGTGTAATTCCATGGACATTGAACTGTTGACTTCAGCACCACTCCTTAAACACGACATTTCACAGTTCATTCGCTCACATCTGTATCTATGTCACTAACATTCTTCAGTTTTTTCCAATATTCGGCTTTTATAATTTGCCTACTAGTCTATCATATTCACGTGTAGTTTTAAACGCCGCTGATCCCACCAGACACAGCAATGTTGTGCAATCTCGGAGAACAAAAATTTGGTTTGCATTCTTCTCCTAACCAACGATTATCCACCCGGCACTCAGCTTGAATGGATTTGAATAGTCTACACGTTGTGTATATCTTACTGGTGAATATTGCCCAATTTGACCGAAACGTTGAGCAATAATCCTCCGACAGGAAACATGCGTCCCCAAGTACCGCAGAAAACACCTAAATAGGGTGTTCAGTTGAAATCCGCTTTCCAGAGACGACTTTGGCAACCACAAGTAACCGCTTTTCTACCTTTTTGTGTACACCATTCGAAACATAATGTACGGTGAGTTTAGAATTAAAGTGATAATGGAATTGTTGTTAACTATCAACTCATGCAGATTGTGTCACCTGCTTCTCTCCCAGATAACCACAAAGTACATTTTATCAGAGTCATTTCAAGAAGAAGTTTGTGAACACATCGAGAAATCTTCGTTAATTATCTCGAGTATCCTACCGAAACTATACCGGCTGGATTGACGAAGCTACAAATGCATTCTTTAAATGCCAGGGCCACAGAAACCATCCCTAATCATTGAAAATCGTTTCCAATAAACAAAATATTTTGCATCTTTCTGCTAGCCAGCGATTATCCATCCCGAACTCAGCGTGAATGGGATCAAATAGTCTACACGTTGTATGTAGCATAGTGACGAAGGTTGCCCAAGGTGACTGAAACATTGAGCAATAATCCTCCGACAGGAAACGTCCGTTCCAAAATACCGCTAAACACCCCTGAGCATATTTACCTGATGATGACTGTGGTACGTTTAGCATTCGCAGTGCTAACAGACTGATTAGTCAATTGACAAAGCCGTGTCAGCTCCACTAAATAGTTGGGTTAATCCAATCGCGTGGCTAAAGCCTAAATGCTCCCCTATTCAGATAGTTTTGTGTGCCGCTAGGATGGAGTTACATGCTCTGCAGTTCTGAAGACGGTAAAATTTGAGAGCTGAGTATGGTTAATTCCATTTTTCCGTAGATCCACGGGGACAATTGTGTCAGGACTGGGTATTAACTTTGCAATGTCACATTCATTGGAATAGACAGCGTTCCCAGTAAAAGACTGATCAGGATATTGTACGGTACTTGGTAATGCAACTAACAGTTTTTATCTGGAAAACATTATCGAGGAAAATATTCTATAACCGTTGAAAGATGGTGGTCCACGTGTGTCGCAATTGATGCTTTTTGCATTACAAAACTCATTATTTGTTGAATGTTTTCACCCAAAAATATTCGAAAAATATACAAAAATGTATTTAAAAAGATACAGGGCTAACTATGTGTTCCGCATCTTTATTTTCCAAAAGCAAAGGTTCATAGTAGAGGAGTCAACTTTGAGTTGCTCTGAAATTTTCGACCAATTACTTTACGGAAAACAACGTTGTGAAACCAAGAAGGGTGCTTGGTAATTTTGGCCACAAACCTATTGCCGCCTCCGAGTATTTTCTTTCCAGGTTAGTTTTTGCAGCCTACTCAAAGCGTTAAACTCTTTGGAGAGGCTTAAAAAGCCATCCATTTGTCTTATTAGTGTCTCGCTCAACTTTGAAAGAAAACAACCTTGTTTTTCACCAGTATGAGTGAGCATGAAAGCTGCCGTTTGGGCGGAGGCAAATGGCCTTCCATGCAGCCAATCAACCATTGACCCACAAGATTGACGTTTTTTCGGGTTATTCTCCAAGTACAGTCACGTACCGGAAGATTTAGACGTGGACTACAACACTCTTCTTGTTTGGATTTCTGTCGTGTTTCACTTTTTCAAAACAGAGTCACAACTTGGGTTTTGACAAACGTGCCTGAAAAACGTTTTCCACGATCGGCACAACTCAGGAAAGAACAAAAGTTCCGACTGACCTACATCAGAGGTAAATCCAATGAATTGCGAAGCATCTCGTGAAGGTAGTCTTAGGGTATTCGACGAACTATCCCGTCAACTGTTTCAGCACAACTTCGGATGCACCGCTCTGCTCCACTCCGTCTCCTTACAGCGCACTGGTGATGTCACACTGACTGGTGATGAAATGCTTGCAATCAGATTGCCATCAAATCAAATCAATCAACAACCAACAAAATCCCCTCTAGTTACAATTACTAGAACCTGTGTAGCGTTCTCATCATATCAACAAAATGTAATCACTAGCTGTTCCAGTTTTACTCTCCTGGCGATATCATCTGAATCCATGTTACAAGAGATGATCACCTTACACATCGCGAGGCTGCTTCCAACTCTATAGTAGCACTTCATTTTATCCCAAAAGGTGGCATTGTTGAAGTTTCGTTCAAATCTGAGCAAATCTATTTTCGCGCAAGGACGTAAAAGTAGTTTAGGAGCAGGATTTCTCATCGTCTATGGTGCAATGTGACAACTCATTCTTAGTTGGTATTTAGTGATGGGTTAATGGTTCGGTTTTTCCTGATCATGACTGGTAATGTGTTGAATAGTCCCAACGAGGATGAACGAGCCGCGCGGCACAGAACGCTGTCTCCCACTGAAACAGTTCTGATCGGCTAACGACTCTCCTTACTGCAGTGGATGTGGAAGGCAATAAGGCCATTTAGCAAGGTAAGCAGCCTCCACTTCCTTGGATTCTGAACTAAGCGGCCGGAGCACAAAAATCGCACCAAGAGAGAAAATGTGATGTAGGTTTCCCCGTAGTAGAAATATAACTGACAAATAAACCCGCTGCTGAAGTATATGCTGTTTTTTGCCTGTAAGCCTAAATACTTCAACTGACTGATGAAAGATCGAAGCAAACTGACGCATTCAGCAGACCGTAAATAGCACCTAATCTACGGAAAGCATCGCTTCAAACGCCAGCTCGAGATATGTCTCGGTTGTTGCAGACAGAATTATGCATTGTTTCATTAGGTCTATCATCTACAATAAGATGTGCTTGTTGCCCAGAGGAGAACGACTATCTGAAAGTACTAACCAACGTTTCCTTTTCGCCACTCCACTAGACCAAACAGATAAACCTCGGTTATAATGAAAGGTTATTGGCATCACGCGGAGGTATGAGAATCGTCCAACGAAGTCTCGAGTAAGTAAAATCATACCATGCCGAAGCATGATATGAAGCCCTCTGCAGTTGTCTCATTGTGAATCTATTGTGAATCATCAGTTGTGCATATTTCATGTATCTCCAAGTCGATGCTTCATACTACCAACAAGGAATAAGTAGCTCAGAAGAATGAATAATTCACACGAAGAATTAACTTCCACCTGAAAAGCCATCTCCCGAGGAGCCAGTATACACGTGACCACGTAGTGTGGATCCCGTGTTTAAAAAATGGGTGGCGCTATATCCTAAGTGTGAGCTGATCCCACTGGTAGTCAACCACCAATGGCACAGCAACTTAGCCTTCGATTATTAGCCGGAAGTCCGTGAGTTTGAATCTCCCCAAAAGTTTGTGGGCTGCGCACCACCAATGACCTTTCATAAATACGAAACTGCTTTACAGTGAGCTTGTTGGTATGGATTTAATTCGCTTACAGAAGCAAATGTCCATTTGAATGACAGCGCTTTCTTCAGGGGCCGCACGAACATCCCGAACCTCCCACCCGAGAATGTTGCCCCAAATCAGTAAGCTTTGATTGGAATATTCGTTAGTTACATGGGTAGTGTGATCCGGGTCCACTCAGTTGAATGCAGTTAATCCTTGTTACTACAATGTTAGGCACGCTGTGCGAACAGATTTCAACGCTTTGCACCCGCTGTGTGTCAAAAGCAATTGTTGGCTTCTATAGGTTATTGGCAAGAGGCTCTGATACAGCGAACGAGTTCCACCTGCGTCGTTACGTGATGCAAGTACAGAGTTCAGCGGCATGCATTCTCGGGTTCTCGTTTTTTTTAAGGTGGGGGGGGGGGTAGAGACGGCTTGACATTATAGTCATTCTTAGATTTTCATCCCAAATTACGTTGTGTCGACTCGTATAGGTCAACCGTTGGAACCTGTCAAAGTGAAGCCTCTTTGCGACGACCCTGCTTCTCAAACCGGTTAGTTAAATTCACGATCTCATTATGTTGGTATTTCGAAGTCAACTTCAAAGTGCCCATTTACCCAGTCGCTCCCAAGTTGTTATCATTCAACATCCATCAAACTCTTACTGTTATACGCGGTGCTGCATTCAACACATCCAGCAGAACTTCTATGAATATTTTTCGACAACGGGTAAATCATTTCAAATCATCGTACACTGAACACAACTCTGAGATGAAAAACGCTGTCTTGCCTTATTTGGAGAACGGCCACTCTTCAACTTTATTAGAATTTCTGCCCAAAATTCTTCCATGGGATGGCTTCTACATAAACATTGGGGCTGTAAAGGAACTTAAACTTTTCATCAAGACTCCCGCTTTGATGGACGCTTTCTAATCGTTTTCACATCGTCCCACAAGAAATGCATCATTTTTCAAGCCAGGCGATAGAAATTGGCCCAAATTGGTTATCAGAACTTGTTAAAGCGGATTAAGTAAAGTGCGGGAATTCGCGTCGTCGTCAAATTACATTCCAGCAAACTGTGCATTTATGATGACCTGCTAGCCGGTTTGGTTGCTCCGCTTAAGAGGCATCATTTCAAAATATCGTCCAGCAGGAGAATTAATTTTGGTCACGCTCTCTTCCAAACTTGTCAGAGTTTATCTTCATGAAAATTCGGGCGTTAAAAAATATACCAGGTTGCCAACATTTCAAAATAAACTTATCTTGTCTAAAGCTCCGATCATGCCCTTTCTCAGAACGCATCTCTGCATGTTGAAAGTTGGCACGACGGTTGCTGGATTACTTTCGATAAAAGATGGTAACCGACTTACTTAGTCAAGACACTTTATCGTACAATTTATGTCTTCTCCTTTAATTCAGGTGTTACTGATTATGCGACGGAGTTGGCTTTAGGGTTCGCTGAATAAGCGAACGACAGGCAGATATACTTTGATTTCAAGGAAAAAATCACGCCTGTTTTAATTACTCAGATTTCTTCGAGAAATGTGGTCGAGAGCTTTGTGTGCTGATGTTTCCTGTTTATTGGCAAATGTGATAGAAGTCCATTTTATATGGGATTATCAACTACCGTATATATGTTCGGAGTCGTTACCGTGTCACATAAAACTGTGGGTTGGTTGACCATCACAAACAGGAACATCCCACCCATCAGAACCAACTTCGACTAGGTTTCACCGGTGATTCCACAAGGGACACAGCTGCATTCCACCGTTGAATTGTGTTTTGTAACACTTTATACCTGTGTTAGGTTTCAGAGGCTGCCATGCGCTAAGAAATATATCTCGGTTTTTCAGCATAATGGCGAGATTGTTTAGTGCGATGCCTCTATCAGCAAATGGGCTCAACCAATCTCACAAAACATACCCTGGTGACACTCATATCAAGTGACTTCAGAGTTGTAGTCTATAGCTGTAATCAATCGAAAAATCCAGGGTTAATTTTAATGGGCAAAAGTGGCAACACGATATCAAAATATCCACATTACGAGAACGGTTATTGCCGAATGCTATAGGAGATCTGACGCCACGGATTCATACGGGTATGGGGGGCTTGGTGTGCTTGAGTAATGTAATTGTGCTGAAACAGCCACGCCACCCACATCTCCGATTCTCGCATATGATGTCCTTCTTTCTCATTCTACAATCACGATCAATCCTCACGTTTAGGAAATGTTTATTGGTATTTTTACTTTCGATTGGTTTCCAGCGACAATGCAACATTTATTGTTAATTTATGTGCGATTTGACATATTTTTGGAACAGCACATTAACTTCGTCATACGTTCAACATGATGACGTTTAACTACTTTGCAAAAAATCGAAATTCGTGACGAAAGCACAAAAGCTAATCCAAACAGTCCAGTTACAACGAACTATTTTCACACGTAAGCAAATATGCAACCGTATCATTTGTTGTAAATTGTAAGCCTATCCGGATCGGTCATAGTAGAAATATCTGGGTTTGGGAAGTTAACTTTTGTTTCTCGTAATTACGAATCAAGACATCACGCTGAAAGAGTAGTTTCACGTGGATTCGTAGAGGCTGGCGTGTCTCCCATTTCCTTGTTATCCCAAAATCCCAAGAATCACGAATCTCTCATATGGATTCCTTTTGCAGATTTCCCGAGTCTATATATTTACTTGGTCTAAGTGGGAATATTCGTTAGAAGTTTTCGAAGGCTTCGCTTTGTTGCATTTCACGGAGAAGAAATGCATTTTGCAGGTGTTAAAAACTGATACCCATAGCTTTCAGGTAACAATTCAGCTGGTGCAGAAAATATGTACTTAGTGACGGTGTCCAGGAGGACATTTAGCTACAAATGTGTCCTGATGTATTGCAAAATTCCAAGGTGTTTCCTTTGCTATGTGGATGCATACGAGTGGGGAAAACATTCTAAGGCGCTCAAAGTAATAAACATAGAAATTAACTTTTCTATAGATCTCGTATTTAGCGCAACCATTCATACGCCAAAATGATTTTAGCCGTATGTCACTTGTAACACTCTGGAGAACCACTAAACACAGAGAGAAGTTGAAAATGTTTTTGGCCGTTTTTTTCCAAATTATTTCCAAACATGATGAGCAATGCGACTTAAAGCTGTGTGTTTTAGGTGTTTTGTCTCCGTCTTATCAATAATAGAACATTCGTGAGAATCCCAAAAGTTCTTGCATTTTTCGAAGCACGCTCATTTGCAAGCAAGTTTGATATTATCGAAGGGCTCAAATAAATCCATCTGAGTCTTCAGCTGAAAGTGCCACTTATTATTGTTTCTCCATGTTCGCCGATGACTTCAAATGACGCACAACTTAGGTTCATTTGAAACATACGACTGCCGGGGACTCGGACACCGCGTCTGCATAATGAGCCGGATAAACAGCTTTGGACTGTCGAACAGCTTTAACAAACTTAACAGCAATGTGTGCGGCCAAAAGTCTTGCACTGCCTTGAAGTTTGGGCGGGTTTGTTTGTTGAAATGTACCCTGCCTACAGCTTTTTCGGTTTGTCTTTGAATACGCACGAAAACTGTCAGCCATCATGCACAATTTCCTATGCGGAATGTTACCCTATAACTGACACCAAGTGCTTTGCGATTGTCGAACATACATACTCCAGTTCGATTACGCTGAAAGCATCATGAAGATGAATCTGACAATTCTAACGTCTACATGTCTTGGTGCAGCCGCTTCTTCAAGTCTTCCGGCAGACGACACAACGTTTCGCATTAGATTACCTGTAACATTCTTTGAATTCCACCTTTGCCAGAGTGGTCCGGCAAACCTGACGGACGCCCCTGCACAAGGCCTGTTTTCCTTAGGACAGTATTATGTTCACTTCCAGTGTCATGAATAATTGCACTGTCAAACCACCAGCCAATCTACTGTCGTTCCCCTGTTTAAGTTTCTGGTGGGGGATTCTTCATGTTCGCAGTGTTAAACGGGCCTAGGCGCACAGCGGTCACGCCAAAGGTCATCCTAAGTATTGCGCACCAGTGATGCCACAACAGTTTAAGAATGATCAACCAGCATTCGCTGCAGCCAAGAAACAAACGAAATATACTCCATATTTCAGCTTCATATCGCATTTGTGAACTGCCAATTTTGCAAATTGTCATTATTTTGTGTTTACTTCTTTCCACGATAGAACTGGCGTCCACAGCTAACTTCAAGATAAACCTGAACACTTTTCAACCCCTAATAAACTTGATCTCCTAGTGAGATCAAAAATATACAAACTCAGACCACTGAACACCCTCCTAAGAATGTTACCGAACGGTTTGACGCCATTTTCAAATGTTTTCTTGCCCACATTCTAGCATCAATCTTCGAATTTTCGTCAATCTAATAACTAACTTTACCAACGAAAGGTCTACACTTTAATTTATTATCATTTGGAGAGTATTACATTATCGTCTTGACGAGCGCTTTGCTTCATACATTAGAAAGCTTTTGGTGACAATCTAAGCGGGGGCTTGTGTTGAAGCTTAGGTTGCGTCTACCGGAACCACCAATTTCATTTGACGACATTTGCACGACATGGGTTAATGTGTCAACCGATGCATTACTTTATCCACATTCTACTTTTGTGTCGACAGCTTTAGCCAAAGTGCCTAAAAGATCAACATTGTTTCATTGAATCGTGTCAGATTTGTCATGTGAATAAGCCTACAGAATTCGATAGCGATAACAATTCACACTGCCATGCTTATTATACTTACGTTGTTATTTATACTACCCATGGGACACAACTTGGTTTACCCTTAGAAACGGATCGTCAAAGAGTTCTTAGTTCCACCCAGTCCATTTGCTGTGGCAACAATCAGGCTAGTTATAATCGGATACAACGCAAGTCAGCCTGTTGGGACGGTTCATGGTTTGGGCTTCAGGTATTGAGCTCCAAATTTAGGACATGTTTGTGCGAAGTATTTTCAAGTTTTTCAAAATGGACGTAGTCCATATTTGTCATGCAGAAAGCGAGTAATCTGTGATTCAAAAGGTCGAAATAAATGGTAGCCTCTGGCTCTGATTTTCGTTTATGAAACCTTTTCCCGTATAGTCGGCATGCAAAATAAGGTATGCTTAAATTGGTATGCATTAATCGGTCCAAAGGATGTGATAATAATTTTGAAATAGAACGAAGTGAATTAATTTACGGGAACCTTGGCGTGTGACTGGAATACGCTACACTCATTCTAGGGTAAAGGAGCACGGAAACATGCAACTTATTAGAAAGTAAATAGGAAAACTCTTGGGGTTTTACAAGCGCATTATTCTACCTGCATGCCATCCCCGCTATCAGCCCAGATTAAAGTTGACTTTAGCGTCACAGGAACTCCGGCCTTAATGCGTACGTTTGACGTTCTGTGGTAGTGTTTGCGGCCGACCTGTAGCAAACCGGATACTGAATGTATAACGCAGGGCCGAGTACCCTTCGCTTACACACTGAATCGGAGTGAAATGTTAAAGTATGCGCGCAAAATATGCCGCTTTACACACACCATGTCTACGTTCATACACATGTTGAGAATGAATGTAATTCGGATGGCAGAAATGTCATTCTGTTTACACAATACGCGGCTGAGCCCCAAACTTCAAAAACGTTTGTCGGTTGTTTTGAAGACGTACGCTGTATGACAACCAGCACTATAAGTGGTACTTTACTGAGAGGCTCGCAGTCCTAAAATATTTGGAGTGCAACTTAAACACAACTCCTTCATGAAAATGTTTTGTTATGTTTGGAATTTGGCAGCTAGACTCAGAATGTACTGAGAATATGTCAAATTGTTTGTTCCATCAAGATTGGCGTTCGAAAAAATGCTATGAAACCAGTGGAAACATATTTCGGACAAATGATACCAATAAAAAAATGTCATTTTTGGTATCAGTGAAAGGAAACTAGATTATCTGTTTGCACGGAAAGCTAGTTCATCGAATGTCTTCGACAACTTGGACGCATTCGATCAATGCGTCAAACTGGAGGTCATTTTCTCTAACCACGTTAACAAACGAATGGCATCATTGTTGTGCATAAGGGAATGATTCAGAGAAATGTGCATTGATTTCAAAGTACACAGTGGAATGTAGGGTTAGGAGAGACAGTTTTGGACTGCAGCCACAATCTGTTACAGACAACTTGCTTTCTGTAGCATGGTTCTACCGATTTATTAGGCACAGACTAATCTTGATACTCATGACGACGATAACGATGCTAAGGCGTTAAAAGTATTGATAAGGATTTTGATAAACAAGCCAACCAAGATGAGAAATACGTTGTTGATGGTGATCTTGATGACAAAGCCATTGACACAACACCCTAATTCTACATCCCGGAGTCTCAGTGAGTCTTTCGCAGCTTGATTTTTGCTCGCTTTAGTGTTATGTCAAACACCATTTTGGGTGACCAAATGTTATACATGCGAGTAGCCTATGGTCTTGCCGAAGATCCGCCCCGCGTCTAATGGAAGGCGAGGTTTATTACGGAACTTGTGGAACTGCTTTGAAGTGTTTGTTTTCAATAGTGTAATAGGCAATGAATATCGATGAAGGTTCAATAAGACGCGTGGGAACGTTTAGTCTTTTTTTGAAACTATAAGATGTTTATTTTCTTGTACAGTAGCTTGTGGGTGCCTAACTGATGTTTGATAATGAATGACTTTGAAGGGAAGGGTTCACATCTTTTCACCGGTAGTGGCTGTGGTTCGTCAACGAGGGACGTCAATGAGGGAAATCGGTTGAACTCACCATGTACGCACCATTCAAGTGCGATTTATGTAAGGTCAACAAATATACATTGAGTTTGTCTATAGTTTTACTGGAGTTTCACAGTTGAATTCGAATTTAGAAAATTCATCCTCAGTGGTGCGATCGGATATATAGAATACCCGATTGCAACCTACTTGAAAACGCCCCAGTGAGGCACTTTGGCAATCTAAAACAACCTTCAAATTTAAACGGTCGATGTTTGAAATGTTCGACTCACCGAAACTCAAATCTTATTTGTAACATATTGAGTAAATATCGTCTTCCCTACCTTTGCATCAAGATTTTTATTCACGTTAGTATGCCCAAAAAGTTGATCCCGCTTTGACCTCACTAAAAACCTAAATTATGAAATGCCCCGACGATCTTGAAGACAACGCCCTTTTGAGAAGGCGCTATTATGGATTAGGATGGCACTGTACCTTGAGTGATACGTTGGCATATGTATGGAGCGTATGGTCTCTTCTGGCGTATTATAGTGGAGCAAATGGGGCTGCTGTCGAAATATATAAATATGGATTATTCTTGTCTCCGTCGTTTCTCCGTCATCCGGTCGGTGGTTGCACGGCTCAGATTTGGTCCCCGCTAACGCCGTCTTTTCACCGAACTATTTGGTGAAAAGTCTATACCAGTCGACGTTTCCAGTGTTCATGGAAAGTCTACTAGCTTTCGTCAAATGCACATCTGTCGCCTACCATAAAACGGCACACAATCATACTGAAGAGTCTGCGCTGCGTGCGTGGTGAAGGCGGGTGGCAAACACTTGCACATGGCCTTCTGAAGGCTGTGCGGACAAGGTGGAAATTGCGGAAGCAAACATTGAAACTTAGTGAACCCAGCCTGCGCAAAATGGAGACGTGGTTCACTAGCACACTTTAGGTGAGTTGGTCATAAAACATCCTTCGTGGGATTTGGTAAAGGCAAAACGGTTGAGGAGACAGAATGGGCATGTTCAAATCAAACAGCGGTGGTAAGCTGCAATCTGGAGTTTTTGAGATAAGTAGCCAACATTCATTTCAAATACCGTCCAGGAACATGCAAGCATATCGCATTAAACACTGTTGAGAACAAGTGATGCGTTCTGTGGGCAAACCCTCGTGAATTAACTTTTTCCCAGTTTCTATGGATGGTCACTGTCGTAGCATCTTGTTAGGACCAGGAGATTTGTTCCTAACATATGACATAATCACACTGCAAGGTCTCCATTGGTTTCGCCAGTTATGAAGGCTTCCTGTTCGTAGAAACGAAAAAAAAATTTATCGCTACTTTAACGTGGTAACAAATTCGAAAAACACAACCCTCATGCGGAAACTTCATAGATGGAGTTTTGCAAAAGTGGGTGGTTTTGTTAATGCATGGGTGTGTTATTCTTCAAATCTGTGGCTTTCTGAATATCATCGTGAGATATGTTGGACATATACAAGCACCTGAGTTTTATATCTTCCATTATCATGAATACAACGTTTTGAGTTCTCGGAACACATGTAACTAGGCCACTCATGCAATCATCCAGCAACCAGTGTGATGCTTCGAAAAATACTCGTTTGTCGCAAATTATTTGATCGCGAGCTTTTATTCTGGTTGCCAATTTACAGTCGTTTGCCGTTTGTCTGCTAGCTCATGTTAGTTGGTTTAGGACCTTGATGTTTTACTGACCTTGCTGAAAATTACGTCTCTCCAAAGATGTCGTAGAAACGATAGAATACCTGTCTATTACTCCGCAGATTATCTGACCGATACGCGCTGCGCCCAATGAAGTATTTACCAGAGGAAATGCTCTTGCCAAAACCAAACCTCGCAGAAACGTCTCTGGTGTGCAAAGACTAGGTTTGTGCATTCCGATTGTGTTTGTATATTGTATAGAAAACAGCTTGATTCTCACAGATTGCAACTGATTGGTAGACGCCCGATGGTTTCTTGGTTTGGATCTACAGTTTCCGTGAGTCAGAGGAGAAGGACAGCATAAATGTGTTGTGCCGTGGTATACGTCCCCAACAAAATTTATCGGATCATATACGTATTTGTCATATAAACTACGGTATAGTAACTAGGTGACCAATCACACAGAAAACGTTGTTGCCTGTATTCCTCACATTCATTAAAAAGCAATTTGTTTAAAGCGTTTCACGGTGATATTTGCTTGCAATCATTCGACAGCTTGCTTGCACAGGAAAGCTGTTTAATAGCCGATGACTAACTTCTCAGAATATCTGGTTAAAAACTATTGGCAACTCCACCATGACATTTCATAATCTCGTCTACGGAAAGAATTCTTCGACGCGTACATTATTTCCAGTTTTCCACACCAGGGGGTTTCCGTGAATTGGATTGTTACCAGCCAAAAATATGAGTTTTTTTGGACTAACGGAAATAACCAAATAAACAATGGAAAAAAACGTAAAGGATTGATGGTTTGGCAGATCCAGCAATGTTATTTTTTTAGACATCAGCTACGTTCCCACAGTGCATTATTCGCCAGTGGTCTTTAGCCGAAACCGTTGACTTGTCGGAAAGGACACCCATTGTGGTTTTGTTGTTTATGGCGAAGGTCGACGGGGCCCCAAACGGCATGCGCGTAAAAACAATTAGTACACCTGTATCAAGTTTCACATTATTTCAGCTGGAAGCATGGCACTAAGACTGCCCAGATTCGGCTGGGTTGGCACATATAGGAATCCTAACTTAGGTGAACGTTGCTGCTGATCTTATTACGCATGCAAGTGGAAGTAAGACTCAAGTGGCATCTAGTTTACTGTGCACCATCCAGCTCGGTGAGCCTTGGTGTTCCGCAAGCGTGGAAGGTCTTCTTCCTATGGTTGGACAGTTCAATTTTGCACACAAATCTACCTGGACTAACTGGACCATGGCAACAATGGACAGCAAAAGCGAATACCGGGGGACAATTTCATTAAGTCTACTACACATTCGCTAGGCACCGATATTCGCTTGCCTCCCATTGAATGACTTGCAACATGTCATATGCAATTAAGGGTGTAACATCTTCCTCCGTCTAGTATAACCGGTGATTTTTCACAGGTGCCTTAACTTTTGCCCGTCTTATAATCGAGCATCGCTTTTTTAGCCGAATACATCAAATATAAAAGCTTCTCTAATTGAGAGTTTAGTTTGTGTCCGTTAGTGCGCGTAGAAACTAGTAGTTTCATATAACTTTAACACAACTCGTTGAACGAGTTTGACCTCCCTCGTTTAGATTAATTTTTGGCTGCCTGTGTAAATCGAAACCAACTACTTGCGCATCTGCTTCTCCTTTCTACCAACGATGGGATGACAGAAATGCTCAATTTTGGTGTGTGAAACTTTGATGAATCCTGTCTTCCCCGATGCACACGGAGCGCGACGTTTGTCTGTAAGAAAATATCGTAAAGTACTTATTGCTCCTGCAAGCAACTGATTGGTATTCGTTTTTTGCCACTTAAGGCAAGTTCCTATCCATAAAACCTCCACAACCTCGTATTGCCACGGGTCTTTCCACATTTTCCCTCATATTGATTAAAATGTTGTTTGTGAACTATCACTGACGGTTCCGCGTCGGCTGCTCAAAAAACGCAGAATGGATGTTTCTCCAATTTCACTGAGATAATAAAATATCATGATCCCTACTGCTCACGTCCGCGTTTTTAAAAATTATTTTGGGGTTGCATATCTCCACATATGTATTTTTGAATACAGCTACTTACAAGACCATTGGAACCTGCATAAACTCATCGTCATAATAAAAACACAACTTACTCAACTGAAAACTAGTGCATGCTCCTTATGTTAACACGATCACGTAAGGTCAGTTTGCTCAAACCATTTCCGTCAGCTACTTATCGAAGTTTGAATTGCTCACAGTTAACGGCGCAATATTCAACCAAAGTTAACTCCGGTTATTTTCACTGCTAGGATAAGCATCCCCCAACTTTCCATGTTGACGTCCACACTAGCTAATGTACAACCAACACACGTTGTCGAATCACACCACTGTCATCAGGCTTCTTGACATCAGTTGCTCAATCCGCAAAAAATATTGATCCCCATTGAACAGGATACGCGAGCAAACAATACCTACTGCGTTGCCCAGTTTCCGCGCAACGCTTAATTTCAGCTAGAAGACACCGTGAATATTTTTTTCTTTCCTGTGAGCGATCACGCTTAAAACCGTGGAACGGGTTGGCTGAATCGCATAAAAGATATTTGGACTTGGAGAATAGCATTCAAAACGTATGTCAGTACCACGTCCAAAATTCAAGGTTTTTTTACCAAAATTAACCATCGATTTTTGTTGTTGAAAATTCTCCTCAGTTTTACTGTGACCTCATAAGAATGAATGGTGACTTTGTTGATTTTATATTGATTCATGTAATTAAGGATATTGTGGTTGGGGTCAAATCACCATTCAGAAGCACCTATCTACATCTCCTGAAGTGTCTATGAAACGTGCGTGTTTCACTGCACAAGATACACCAGTGCGGGTTATAAACACGTGAAAAAGCTTGGTTTCGTTAATTGGTGGTCCAGAATGCACCTCCGCTATTTGTTTCATTATTCAGTTGGCTGAGTTGTCCATCGATTATTCTTTAGGAATTCATTTTGACCACCTATAAAATGAAAACGAAACTTCTGCCCAAGTTGCAAGATGCGTTCAGTCTTTGCATCACGTACTCTGCTTTCAGAGTAACTTTACTAGCAATAATTTGCTTTCCAAATTTAGCAATCGCAGAAAAAAACTGTGAGTTTATTGGTAATGAAACGATGTCCATGTTATACATAGCTACTTGTACTACTCGTGAAATGGATGGCCAATTTAGTAGGAAAATCCAGCAGAATCGAAAATTAATCCGATGTTTGTGATGAATTGAATCCAGAGTGGTGTACAGTGACCTTCTCATCTTGTATTTGGTAATATGTTCTAAATATGCAGTATTATCTTCTCAAAAAACCACTCGTAACCTTGCCCACATGCCCTCGACAGCCCAAAGCCGGCTTTGTTTTTCGGTGAACATAAAACGCGGAGAGTCTCCGAGATTTCCTCAAAGTTATGCATTCTATTGACCACCTTTTAGGAGGTTCGTGCAGAATAATCTCAGAAGAACCTCGGCTCCCCCAATAATGAACAGGTGTGTTCTAATCAATGAAAGTCTGGTAGCAAACACCACGATATAATTGACTGCGACAAGGTTAGGGTGTTTCAGTTTTCGTTTGCCCGCGTGAATTGCTTATTCATTTAAGCTCTACATGGCTATCGGGGCCACGTTCACCCTTAGTCGACTGAATAAATTTTGATCTCTTGCCTGCTCCCATTCATTTGGACGTACAATCTGCCGTATTTTGAATTTCTTGCAGTGCGCCAGTTAAAATTTCTACTCGAGGAGTACGCCCCATCAGGTAAGCCGATACATTGTACTTCACGTTAGAGGTGCCTTAAAATCGGTAATAGATATTTTAGTGTGCTAGATTTGGAATTTTCAAGGGGTATCTGGTGAATCACAGTGTGGGCTCAGCGCACGTTTACGTATATATAAATACTTCGGATAAAATAATGTAACCGCCAATATAAAATATTCCAGACCAATGTATGACAAGTCAGATTGATATTTATCGCTGCATTCTGGCGTCTCGAAGGCGCATAACTTTAAAGGACCTCAGGCACATTCAGCGTTTTAGCACAACTTATTTGGCTGGTGCACAAACTAAAATATAGAATTCGGCACAGAATGTTGAGGTGTTGCGATGACCTTTGTCACTTAGCTCCAAGAAAGGGTAGTAGATTGTTAAGTTGTGAATTTGTCGATATTACGTCTTGTATAGTCTATAATGATGGGTTTATCTGTTATGTTGGGCAGCTGAAACTGGGTGAATTTTTCATGACAATAGTTTGGCGTATACACTTTCTCTTTCCTCGTCTTATTAGTGCTAAATCTTGTTTGTCGTTTTGCCGATTCATCCCAAAATCTAAAAGCGGTGTGATCAGAAAAACTTTGCTGAACAGAACAAACTGACTGGTTGCCGATAGTCGCAGATGTCCTTATAACTTTCACGCACACCACCCAAACAGCGAATGCATCGGGCTTCATCGTCCTCTCTTTTGAGCACCACTGTCATGTAAAAAGCCGTAGAACGGGAATTATCCTATTGGAACGGGAATGATGTAAATGCACACATACTGGTTGAAAACGTACAGTTATCTTGCACTTAGAACATTTGGTTTCATGCAACTATCATACAATAACGGAATGCGGAATAGCGGAATGCAAACGACCACGCTTCTATTCCGATGAGAAGCCAATGAACGTTTTTTCTGCTCTGTGCTGTAAGAGACCAAAGCACTTTGAGCGCTAAAGGAATTGCAAGCATGTCAGCTCATTCAGTTATGTTTTTACATAGAATGTGTACGGAACAACGCCACACGCAGCTAGGATCCGATAGAATGCGGGGCGAATTTTAGGTGGCATCCAATATAAAACAATTTGTCACCAGCACACGGAAGACCAAGCCAATCTGCACCACTATGAATCTAGCGCAAACCTATTACCAACATATATATGGAATGCACTGGAATGTGTATTTTACAAGGCCCATTCTTCTTGGAGTACGTTTTTCATGATAACATTTCTGAAACGATGTTTCGCCGCGCGCGAGGCATGAGCCGATGGTTTCCTTCTTGCCCTGCTTGAAGAGGATTTTTTTATAATCCAGCTGGTTCCAAGTGGTTAATGGTGATTTCTCACTGATCCATGTACATTCGTTTTGGGCCAGCTATGTTAAAAACGGTGCACTTGAAATCCCCAGTGGTTGTTTGAAATAAATCAATGTATTCTTCTGCAGGTTGCGCCTCAACAGACGTCAGCACCCCATAAATACCCTGAATAATCATTATCTTTATAGTCGTGGTAAAGCACATGCTTTGGTGTGGGGCTGGAACACATTGCCAGGCATTCCTCGAAGCTAAAAGCTAGCGCAGTGCAAGAAGGTTTGGCGATACGAAGAAATCATTTGAAAACGAGCTGAGGCTGATATTTCAGGGTCAGCTGCTATATATTGCAAGCACTGAAGTTTATCTCACCTTAATCAATCAGTCACTGCATACGAAGGTATAGGGAAAGACTTCTAATGCATATACATCTATTAGAAAGCACCCTTTTATCCACCCGAAGACTGACCACAATTATTTACACATCAAATTAAGAGAACAAACTGACTTGCGATCAATAGTTACTTATTCCATCCATATTGGGATATGAATTAGTGAGTACTTCCGCATGTACTCACACGAGTACAACATCCAAACGACAGAGGCATTTAGGATTTTAAGTTTTACTCATTACCCAAAGATTTGACAATGCATCAACTGCAATGTCTGTCCGAAATCTTTCACATGATTACCCATTATTATCTTCCACTGCATCTCCATACAAATGATTTCTCACGGCTAAATTTTGCATATCACATTGTAAAAGGTTAAATTCCGGCCAGATGAACCAGAAGCGCAAATGATCAGCCGAAATCACCGTGGCTTGCAATATTAGTGATCGATCGGCCTACCTAAGTGACAGACCAGCTGATCATTGGAAGCAACTCATCAAAAAATTTGCGAAAATCTCGACGTAGGTAATCAGTGCTAGGAAGAATAGTTCAAATATTGATTTATTTGTCACCATTTTAAAAGTGCACAGTGACAAGTTCACATATTCTGGTTGCGAAGTTTGAGGACAGCATGATTAACAAAATGTCAGCTTGGGAACAGACGATTTCTTGCTATTTAACCCCGTCACTGGTGATTTTTAGTAAAATCTGCAGATGATTGCGTTTCTAAGGAAAACCAAGTTTACCTGTCAATGAATTTACCAAATCACATTAACAAAAACTCTCTCCCAGTAGGTTTGCCAGACGCAACTCCACAGACAATAGTCAGAGGAAGTGAGCCAATCCTGAAGCCCAGTGAAGCACGTGAACACAGTAAACCTCCACTGCATCGGACGCGGGCAGCCTCTGAGAACGTGGCCCGAAACGCATCAACCGAAGCAGCAGAAAAGGACAGAAATTATAAATCTTATCAATGTCCAGAATGCCAACTGACATTCCCAAACCCATCTTTTATGGCGATCCATCGCAGAACACACTCAACTATGCGAGATTACCAGTGTAATCTGTGCTCACGTGCGTACAAACATTCATCTGGATTATACCGGCACATGAGACGGAATCATCCAGAGAAAACCAATTATCCACAAAGACTGTCAAACATTCAATCAAAAGAAATGCAGCGGATGGGCTATAAATGTGATGAGTGCCAAAAACGCTTCAATAATTTGCAATATTTCAGGAAACATCAAAAGCGTGTTCACACAACGAAAACACGTGTGGTTTGTGAGGGATGTGGCTTGGAATTCTCCGGAAAACCCGCTCTGAATGCACACGTGAGGGTTAAGCACATGAATGAAGATCCACTTGCATGCAATCAGTGTGACAGGACGTTCATGTATGTGACTAGCCTCATAAGGCACACAAGGCTCATTCACAAACCTGATCAAACAGATGCATCGCTCGCAGATCAGCAGTAGTCGATTGGATTTACTAGCTTTCGCGGAGAGCGGTTTTTCTAAAATACATAGTGGTTGTTATTGCGCTGTTCTGCGTGTCAAATGCAACGTGTTTCGTTCGTAATTGTAACGGACTACTGGTAACGACAGCACTAATCATATTACACTCTGAGCGGGTTGACGAAATTTCAAAATGGGATGCCCATGTTGCATACGACCATACGCAACGTTTCGCTTGCAAATAACTAACCGAACGCGCATTCCAAAGTATTCAGCCATAATTCTTGGGTTCCGTGACAGCGAAGCAGATCATCTGAATCTCTACACGTGCAGCAAATGCAAAGTGTAGTTGAAGGCGCAGGCCGCTACACGACGCAAAATGCATTCGCCACATCAGTTTGTCCGCTTGGATGTAACGGCGCTCGACTGATTCCAACGGAACGTTATGCTGAACTCCATTCAGAGGCGTGAGCATGAACACGGGCCAGTGAAAACGGACAATGAATAGTGTAGCCAAATCGTTTGGTATTTCACTGAATAAACACAATATTTGTTTCGATTGTGGTGAACGAAGGGGCCATATTTGTGTAGAGGTGATATACTACTCATAAGAATGCTGAAAATGTTTCGACAGTCGACGATCCGTTTCGTCTTTCTTGAGGCTCATCATATACGAGGGATGCAGCTAGGTTCCAGGTGGGTCTCTCAAATCAGTACGCACCTAGGTATATTTTGCTAATTCTGAGCATTTTGGGTTCAAGTAGAACATAAGGTTGTCCGTGGCTCGGCGACTGCGCCAACCTGTTGAGCGCCAAGACCAGCGAAATCGGTCGTGGGCAGCCAAAGAGTTTGTAGCAACCTTATGAGCAATGTGTTACATGTGTAAACGTATCTCGAATATCGTACCAACGGAAACATGAGGCAGCACATAAGCGAGAGACTCAGCTAGATTTCAGGTGAGTATCCAAAAGAGTTCATTTCGCCAGGCCCTATTTATGTTGTACTTCCAAAATTCATTACGGCGGACTAACGAGTCTGACACAAATTGCTGTGCTCTGGTCGAAGTATTTTGCGATCATAACTTCACCTGTTAATTCCCCAACACAACAGAAGTCATGTCTAGCATTTCCAGATGTTAGTCCGTCACCATCCTCCAGGGTGAACCGTGAACAGTTTAAATAATCAAGAACTGGCTGAACAATAAATATAAACCAGAGAACGGGCTTTCTTTTCCCGTCAGTGTGAAGCAGAGGACTGTCAGTTGTTTAACGTAAGTTATCCTTGATAAACCTAACAATTTCTCTTCATAATTAGACGCCGTAGTGGCCCAACGGGATACAGGATAGCTGAATCTTGAAACATATCGTGGAATAAAACACAATCATTAAAGAAGTACGACTAAACCGATAATAAGCTGGCCTACGCACCATTTTCATGAAACTATGCTGAAGTGTTTCGAACAGATGAACAGAATGGAAAGACATGACTAATAATTTAAAAAAATTCTTTCACATGATTATTACGTTTTTTTGAAATTATGCAATCGTGTTTCTTGCAAAAATTACTATAATCATCAGAAATATACGATAAACGCGTTTGAATAACTCTGCCTCAGTGAAACGCCTCGATTTGTGGACAAAACCAAACTAAAGCGATATCCCTTTCATTTTGGTCAGGCTCGAGAGTTGCACTGATTTTTCATATTACACTGCTGGAACGCTATCCCCAATTGCAAGGTCATGGTGGTATAATAGTATATACTACTACTGCAGCATGCAAGTAGTCTATGGTCTAAGGTCCAAGTTCCCGCTCCGCACCTGATGTAATGTGACGTTTACATCAGAATTTACGTAACCACTTTCCGGACCACACCATACTAAGGGAGGAATGTGACCAACGGTGGTCCTTGCCAGTCTGTAGAAGTAGTTGTTCTTGCCTTGCCGGAACTGTAAGGGGTGTGGCGCCAGCGGTAGTTGTCAGACTGGTTGATCGAAGGTGTCCAGCCTGCGCCTGGTGTCCAGTTGCAGCTGGCGAGAGAAACCTGTCGTTTCAGCGTGGAGTAGCTGGTGCATCTGTCACGGGAATCGGCTGAGGTTCCACTGGTCAAGTTGCAATCATCGAAGAAGCCACTGAGGGACCTGTGAACTTGGGTGGACCGACCAAACGAACAACTTACTACCATCAAGATAGAATCGCACAGGCACATTCGAATTAGTCCATGATGACTGCCACATGCCTGGCCGCTTGAAAAATTAATGTCCCCGTACCAAGCATCCTGTTAATCATAATTACTACGACTAATAATAATGTTTATTCTTATCTGGTAGGTTGCATATCATCAGGCATGATCATAATGCTACAGCCAGAATAAAAGCATGACTGGCGTGATTTGCGGATACTCGGATTGTTCACAAAATGAGCACTTTCACAAATAGTAGGCATTATCCAAAGTAGACGCGGTCCCTGCTAAATCGGCACGATTCACGTGTGGTGGACATTTAGTGCTATGAAGCACAGTCACAAGGGCTTTTTTTATCCTTTCGAAAAAATATCAAGCTGAAGCAAGAGTGGATCGTTAAGATTTGAAGATGGCAGGCAGAGACAAAACAAGGGAATTGAAAATAAGAGGAAACTTGTCTGACACGTGATAGGGAAATCGCAACTTTTGGGAAATTCGCAACCAGAACAACGGGTTTGGTGAAGCAGCAGAGTAATTTGATCTGGCTGGTCAATTTGAACTAAAATTAAAACCACCATTGAGGCCTCTTTGCCTTGGACTGTTGGGCTGATACACAGGGTCACAAACAGTGTAAGTGGGGATGATCAAGTGGAGGGATTAGCAATACGGATAAATGGTAGCAGAAATCTCAGAATCACGGGATATAGTGAAACTGTAGAGATTTACCGGTGTCGCTGTTGGAGCGGAGTCGTGTGTAATAGTTTCTTGGGAGGATGGGCTTATGCTAATGAACAGGACGAAACGAGAACTGTAGAGAAATGATCGACATTTTTGGGGGCACATTTTGAAAATCCACCGACATGGTTTGTTCTTAACGAAAAGTTCAACGGATTAAGGTGAACTCGTCCCAGTTGCGGCTGCCGCCAGGTAAAAAATGTTCGTATTTGCAGATAAGGGAACGAGTTGGCAAGAGGGCACAGTCAACAGTGGATACCGATTATTCAGTAAGGCCTTGCGAGTTTGATGAGGCATTAGATAGGATAGAGTTCATTAATAGGAAAAATCTTGACGTTTACTACAATTAGGTTGGTGACAATAAGTGACTAAATCAGACAGGGTAGGGGTAGATTTGTAATTATTAGCCTAATAGTCAAAGTCTTTTCATGTTTGCCAATACAATGCCATTATAGTACAAGAGGCATAGAACGAACCGCTATACGTATGCCGTGGGGTGGTGCGTTAAGGAGCATCAAACACATAAGGGAGTAGAACTTCAGAGATGATAGACTGGTTTATCCGGAACATAATACGTGAGTTGAACAGTAAAATATTATAGGAGGAAAGTTAATGTAAGCAAGGCTCACTCGTCCCGATGCACTGATATTAGCTTCAGTCAACAAATGATGCATTACGAGAAGGACTTTGACCGCTATCCCTTAATAAATAACGATATAGTTATCACACTCTGTTGTTTGTAGCCGTGCCAGATAAGCAGCACAAATGAAGCGAGTCCGACCCGGTAGTAACAACCAGAACAAACAGTGCTCTTTTATGGATTTCCTGAATTGAAGGCCAGGCTCAGGATCATCGTCGATGGGCGAAGCACCCGTGCTAATGGGTAGTGGGTAGACGAAAACACTGTGGTGCAAATCAACGGCGTGAGCCTCCTTGCAGGACGAACCCAACCAATACACGAGATTTTCATTCCTCGTGCATGTTACCAGGTAGCGTGCCACATAGCAGTCGTAGATCTGACTTGTGCATTATTAAAGTACTCCAGCTACCGGATATTTTATTAGATGGCGGAAAGCCGGACCAGAAAATCAGGTAGGTCGTTTCGAACAAGAAAACATCAAACAGCCGCTGGAAAATGCAGGTCGCGGAGGAGTCAAATGAAGCGGCAGTTACAATGGGAATAGTATGGAGATGTTTTGAGAGTGTGAATCATGGCTGAATGATGACGGAGCTTTGGTGTGAGCTACCAAGCCAAGTGCACGCGCACCACAATGTCTTGTGTGTTTTGCTCAATGGATTGTATGGCCATAAAAGCGTACCGTCCATTTCGCGTTATCGGATAGAGTTTTTGGGTGTATTGTGCGTTGTTAGCTATGAGACAGTCTGACCATTGTTTGGTTTATATCGGTTGGTGTTGGGCAAAACGAAGCCACAATCATTGACCAGAGCGGACAGAGTAATCCAGGGCAGTCACCTAGCTAGTATGAACGCAGCATAAGTTGCCTGGGGTAAAAACCGGGCCAGTTATACAGCAAACTCAGATCAAGCAGGCATTGCAGGTGACCGTTACTTGAAGCAAGTCAAGGAGGCAGCAAGTTAGGTTAGGTTTGTGGTTTTCTCCTCTGACCACTAACTGTACCGTTGTCAAACTCAAAGGTGTTTTGGATCGGATTTGTGCAGGGGATAAGGGGGTAGTTGGGTATTAGGTAGGACGACTGCGTCTTCACGAGAAAGGAGGTTATCCACGGGCTACAATGACTCTGGTGTAGCGTGCTATTTTAAAACTGGTCTGGGAGACCGTTACAGAATAGAGCGTAGTACACTCGGTTTTTACATGTTGGGGGGCAAACTGATAGGTTGTTGGAATTACGGAATTTATACCGAGCACGTGACTTTACGTATAGCCTAACCTCTGATAAAAAGATATTTCGGTGCAACAGACGGTGTGGGAGAGTTAGATCTAGTGTAAACCTTCGGAACTACAGTGATTCAAGGCCCACAATTATGCAGCGGATGCGGTGGGAGTGAGGGATAGATTTTGGGAAGAACGTTTCACTGAATAACCATTTGTCGCCTTCAATTGCTAGTCTGTATAAAGCAAAGACAAAACAAGACATACTTCAATCATTGGTTGCACGTATAGCTCGAAAATTGTGCCCGTTGTGTCTCGAAGATGAAAAAAGCGTAAAGCAGAGCCTGCATGCTCGGGCGATTAGGAACCAGACTTAGTGGGAGAAATCGGAAGCATAACGGCATCTGGATCCAAGGTCATTGATATCTGTGGAATAAGCGATAGGGTTGCCACTAGTTTTGAACGGGTCAGCTGGGATGGATCAGCGGCGAGATTTGGCAGAAGTGAAGCTTAGGCTACAGGTACATTAACAGCGGGTCAGAAAGTCTACGTCTTGTTGGATATGGCGAAAGAAAATGGTTTTAGCTGAGGGAGGAAATGTGTAAGCGATTTTCATATGGTCCGCAAAAAGGAACGGTTGACTATGGGACACGGCGCCCAAGACGTCATTGATATAAACTAGGCAGAGGATTGGGCCTAGCACGCTCCCTTGGATGATTCTACTGGTGACCGATAGTGGGGGTCACTGTTTGTCACCGATTTGTGTTATTTGTGAACCATCAGATAGGTAGCCACTGAATCACTGAAATGAAAATTGTGTGATACCAACAAAACTGAGTTTCTTCAGCTGGGATGCATGACGGAACTGGTCAAAAGTATTCTGGATATCCAAATAGACTTACAATGGATTGTCCGGAATCATTGTCTGCTGTGATGGCCTCAAAAAAGTGAAGCTGGCAGCGCTGATGGGTTTCTGAGGCAGAAAGCTTTTCTGCCGTTCATCTTTGGCATTTTTAGGTAGAAGGAACCTGGTTGGTTAGGCTTTGATCAGACGTTCAAGGGTTGGCGTTAAAAAGATCCCTCTGTAGTTGGAATTAGTTTGCCCAGATGCGGTGTTCAAAAAAGGGTAGTCTGCGGACTGTTTCCACCGGTACGGGAGGTTTCCACATTTGATTACGTGGGCAAACAGATTTACGGCAAGGATTTCGCCATGTCTCAAAACACGGGATGGCATGCCATCATCACCGGCGTGACAGATTCTTTAAGGGTTTGAAGAGAGTAGAAATATCAGCTACAGGGATGGTTACGTTGCTGAGAGACGGGTGGCTACTTTGATGTGGAGATGTGGAATGTGCGGCAGGGATTATGCGTTTGAGTATGGACGGAAGAGGCAAGTATCAGCGAGCGAAGTAAGCGAGTGACTGTTTGGGGTACGACGCTCATGGAACACGCGGCTGAGTAATTTAGAGTGAGAAGAGCCCCTGAGAACGGTGCTCGCTTCAAAACATTCGAGGGATACCAGAAAGGACTCTCGGTCAGCTGGGAGCTTACTAGTGAGGAGTATTATTGGGGAATTCCGGGATTTCGGATATTCTTTGCCAGCGCGGTGAATTTTGGTATGGAATGTGTTGGGTAACTTATCATGGCAAGACCTATAAGGGTGGAAACCTTTTATGGGAAGAACAGCGTAGAGGGCGGTTAGTTACTTTGGTAGAAGATGCCACAAATGTGTTGAGTGGTTGTCGAGGGAGAAAAAATCACCCTAGTCCCGGGAGACCAGCAAGGAGTCGGTCGAGGTGTATTCAGTACTGGTGGTAGATGGGTGAGTAGTGGGCAAAATAGGTCTGACCCCGTGGCAGAATATAAAGTATGAGGATCATTATGAGATGGGGGAAGCCGAAAGTTGTCTACAGGTGGGGCTGATCATTTCATTGACAATATGGGCTGTAGTGGTATTTATCTGGTCGGTGGAGTCGTCTGAGCTGACCAAAAGTGGGAAGTGATAGTTAGCCTCAAAATTCATGAGATTCAGACCCAACAGATTCTTAAATGTGGTATCAGGACGAGGTGTAAAGTAAGGGTTTAAAGTGAGCCTGGCTACCACAGCAGCTTCATCGCTAGCAGAGACGGTTGGTGGGCCAACAGATTTAGATGTCACCACAGGTAATTCGGCAGGCTCTGCAAGTTTTAGGTTGGTGCGTAGGTTCTCCGGCTGCTACGCTCACATGTCTCAACGGCTAGCTGACTTGTGTGGTTGTCCGGAGAATTAGGCTCATGAGGAATCTGTGATAGCGTTGCTTCGAATGCACTAGTTTGCGCGGATTGGCGAGTGGATGGAGGTTCTTTTGAGATACAGGGTATGAGTATTAGGAATTAGGAAAAAAAGCGAAATAGAGGTTGAGCGGTGTTATTATGGGAGTGGCCTTTTTGGACCGAAACTGACAAGATTAGGTGTCGACAAAGCCTAGTGAAGAAGGGAAAGCCGGAGGCATTGATGAGCGCAGGGACTTGAGGGACTAAACCAAAAAGATAATTGACTAGTATAAAAACATTGTGTAAAGGGCTATGGATGACCGAGAATCCAATAACAATTTCTACAACTCCTGACCTTGAGATTTTAGTTTCGCTCCTGTGGGTATTGGTCAGTGATGTGGCACGGGTTGAAAGGCAGGCAGTTAATGGGACATACAGCTGTGTTTAAGGGGCAGGAATGTCACTTAAACAGAGGAGAAACGAAATTGAATACAATCCATGCGAACAAGCCGTGAAGAAGGCGGGTGGATACCAGCTTCAAAGTGATGGATTCCAGCTCCGTGCAGCACGAGTTCCTGATCAGCGCAGACATAACTAATACAATTTCAGGAGCAGATTTACTCAAAAGCGATGAATCCTTAGTGGAACATAAGGAGGAAGAACCGATGGCAAAGTGTGCCTCAGTCAAGCTTGGACGTTACCCAAGCATTGCTGTGAGCGAAATGCGTTCCAGAAATATTTCATCCTGTAATATTACATCAGTAGAATCTGGGGTCGAGGAGTATTCCAAGCTGTTCACAGGCAATGAAGAAACTTCTGACGTCTCATTCGAATGCTTTCTACGGTACACCCCCGTCAACCAGTGTTCAATCTAAGGGCTGCGGTTCCTTAACAGGTCCAAGGCATAATCAAAGAGGTCAGAAGTGCGTACAACTCAGCCGGTGTCCCTGTGAGGCAGGCGATCTAGATGTATCGATTTCACGTGTTTGAATGAACCTACAGTAAATCGGGTGAAAGCTGTCCTTTCGGTTGAAGACATATTCGATTCGCTCCAGTAACCCCGTCATTTCAAGGTGTTCTACTTGTATTTTGGATACTGGCATTTAGCTATCAAGTCGGAGGCGTGGAAGAAAACGGCGTTCGCGTTCGCAGACAACAAACATCACACCAGACGGATGCCGTTCGCTTTTTCTGGGCAATACTCATTTTTCGGTGATTGTTGTTTTTAAATGAGGGACCACAAAATGATGCCGAGTACCGGGAATATATCGTTGTTTATTGCCACTCGGCACCTCAACATGTCTGATAACCATCCAGAAGCCTAATCGGGAAGCTGGACTGCGGGTTAATGAAGCTAAGACACGACTCGTTTGCAGGTCAGCGACAGTGCTCGGGCCCAAATTGGGTCAAGGATAGGTTAGTCCACTGCCATAAAAATTGAAAAATATCAGTGTTTCTGCCGTCCTCAATTAAAATTGGACGGGCACACATACTACAGTCGGTTTGTCCAGGATTTCAACACGATTAATGCTACATTTTACAAGTTACTGCTTCAAAATACAAAATTCATATCGACGAGTGAAGCGCACGTAGTCTTTGGACGTGTTGAAGAGTGGATGCTGGATAAGCAACTGACCAACATAGTGCCCAGGTTTTGGGAGACTTTTACTGTCGCAGAAGGTGCTAGTGACCGGGCTATTGGTGCAGCCATAAAGCAGATAAATGGAGTCATCAAATATGCCAGTCAAGTCCTGCCTAACGCTGAGCACAAGTGCCCAATCATAGGGGACGTTTGTTTAGCGATCGTCGGTGCCCTGGATAGGTGGAAGCCACACTTGATGAGGCAAAGATTTCAGCTCAAGACCAATCAAAAACCCTTTTAGTAGATCAGGACCACCGGAGATCTTCGCAAAAAACTCGAGCGCTGAGCATTCCGACCTCAAGATCCGGCAAGAGCCCATGAAAGAGATCCATCCAACCAATTGGCCGTCAAGACAACAGGCTGAGGTACAGAACCCGAAATCGTAATTTGTGCCGACAGCCGCGGCGTTCAACCGAATCCAGAAAGCTTGATGCGACCACAGCCGCGAAATCCCATACCACGGAATGTTGAAGCCTGTTTTTTGGACGGAATGGGTATTGAAAACGCGGAGGGAGACAGAGAACTGGAGACTTTCCAGCAGCGTGTCGATGGGCTGATCTTGAGTGCGGCTGTAACAATATCCTGGAACTCCAACTATTTGAATGTCATACTGCCTGTGATATTTTGCGTCCTGAGATTGAAGCTGCTCGTCGAATGACCCGGGATGGCACACACATGATGCATCAAGGTATATGACCTACTTCGGCAGAGAGCCTGATGGCTAGGGGCGAAAATGATTTAGTGGATTATGTGGTCGCTTGTAAGTGGTGCTAACTGATAAAGGGGATGACAAAGGCAAATGCTTCCATTAAACGACTCCCCGTATCAGGGGTCGGATAGTTACGGTCCGCTGACATCGTGAACCTCTTCCTGGTGACAGCGCGCAGAAATCCATTAGTCGTAATAATGACATAACACCTGTCGCGATGGGTCGATGCAGTAGCCCTGACAGAGCTCAGTGGAGTGGTCATTACTCACATCGTGAACAACTGCGGAGTACCAAAAACGATCCTAAGAGAGTGGGCGTCGTACTTTAAGAGTGGCTTGCAGCAACTAGGCATCAAGCGGCTGAGGACGCCACCCTAACACCCACAAACAAATGGTCATACCGAACGGAACTATCAAACGATTAAAGATTGGCTGGCGGCCAAATGAGGTGACCGGGAAGTGAAATTTCTGATGGCATTGTTAGCACATTGTGCGTCAATCCAGACAACCACAGGCGTCTCCACATTCACTGTAGGGTACGGTGCAATTCCCTATATCCCAGGAGGACTAAGGAGTGGAAAGAAGGAGAGCTCTGGAAAACTGGATCACCATTCAGGAAAGGACTAGGCACAAAATGGCGGGCAAGAAGGCACTACCATTCCAAACACGAGCGCAGATCAAATGGAAAGATCTTCGGAAGCTAAAAAAGAGTGGGCTGGTGTTTCGGAATTTTTTCAGTCAGTGGCAATGTCTGTCTGTCCTCACCGACCATCCGGAGAACGTTCATACAATTCAGGAAGGCCAAGGGCCGAAAAGTGTGAACGGTTCCCAGCCTTGAAAGTGGCATGGTTCACCGGAAGGGGTAGCGAACAGACCGGCTGCTGAGGCCGATTAATTGAGGTTAATAAGACGCGATACTTCAGATGGGAAAGTGCTTAACGGCGCATAATACTGCTGAGGCATGCAAGTAGACTATGGTCTGATGTTCAAACTCTGCCTTCGCATCCGATGAAAGGCGAAGGTTATATCGGAACTCATAGAACCATTTTGCATCCTTCCTTTCCCCAGGACCACTATCGAAGTGCATCTGAACAAAAAATGGCAAGTTTCTGCACTGCGAGACGTAACATTACGACGCTGTCTAGAGGTGAATATGTACTATCCTCTGCCATAGAAAGGAAAAGGCAGCAGCGCAACTTTCTGAATAACACGACCTCATTCATAAAACTAGCGATGCTGCGAAATAGAGCAAGTTAGAAGCCGGTTCAATATCCACACAATCCGATCGTCCTGGTTAGCTGGGCAATCTGTGCATCCCTGGCTGCGCTTGTTCACTGCTCCCTGACGCTACTCGCTCAATCAAATCATTATCGTTCATTTAGCAGTGAATCAAAATAAGCAGATTTGTTCCATGTTTCTGCTAATAATGTGCGTAAAAGGCATCACATTCGGCGACAGGTAGCAAATGCTCAGCAATTTGTTCCTTAATTTATATTTGTCGTGTCTAGGAGAAATGTAAGCAAGGCTGCGGTTTGGCCATACACCACAAACTGCTCCGGGTTCGCAGATCTCTTACACACCCTCCTCCAGATGTATAGTGATCCTGACGCAGTAGCTGGGGTTACCTCGAACCTAAGTGTTATGATACGATCCGGGAGTGAATGCGCACCATAGGAATGGGTTCAAGGTAACAGTTGTTTCTACACTGTTAAACAGCCTGTTTCATCCGTGACCAGTACATCTCGGTTCGGCCAAAGGTGTTTGTTTTTTGCGTCTGGGAATCTCCCGCGGAAGATAGTTTATATCGCAATTTGTCAAGGCCGCTGATTTCAGGCAGCAGAACGATATTTTGATTCCGGTAAGTGATATGAATTCCATATGAGTCTCGATGGACCCCATAGTTATTGACGTTCCACCACGGGGGGAACGTGAGGGGATTCCTTAACGTAGGTTTCGATTATCACTTGTTTCAAGGCAGATGAAACTGTTGACGAAAAAAAACTGTTCGGTTTGATTTAGAGGAACGTGCATCGCAAACGCGCCGGAAATACAAAAGACATTTGCAATGGTTGAAAAGCACTGCTTTGTTTCTTAAAATCCGATCAACTGATACCGGTGCCGGCCAAGCTTTCTCAGAAATTAACAGAATGTAAAATCATTCATAAAAACATTGTCTTGAACTTTGGGTTGAACACTTTGGAAATCAGTTCAGTCGGCCCATTTTGCCTCAAACTGTTGAACGTCCGAATGGGTCGGAGTGGAACGTCAGTACCAGTCTGGCATGAGGGACGGAAAACCAGTGTGCAGTTTTATTTCCTCTGTGCAGCAAAGTATCTGATCCAAATGGTTTGCACTCTGCATACTTCGCAGCAGCCGAAGAGTCCGCCGCGGCCATCCTGACTGAGGAATTGATACCAGCAGAATTAAACACCTTGACAAATATCCTCATATTCAACATGGGTGCCACATCATCTCTCGAACACCAATGGTATACCAGCCTAGTCGCGGCTGGTTCCGAGTTTTTTCCGCATCACCCTGCGATGTCATATTCTGTCATCGGGAGTGTGCATTTTAGTAAAATGCAGCCATATTTCATCCTTGATGGGTTTGCATCTATCAAATGTTTGCTACGCAGCAAGCACTGTAACTGTGCCACACATTCCAACGAGTAACACTGGTAGTCTCCATCGAACATTAAAATCTTTGGCATTGTCTGGCCATCAGTTGTGTTTCTCATAAATTATTCCCCCTTATGAAGCATGTATATGGCTCATCCCGTGGTTCTGAACGCGTTTGTCACTTGCATTGTTGTCAGACAAATTGGTCCTCTGTCGCCGATTCTGTTTACCTGTGTGTTTGCTATCACACTTAATTCATCCATACCTGTATCCGCTACATCTTGGATCGAAGTGATCTTACATAGCCGCTCACGGACAATGGTAACGACGATGATGTTGCTTTTCTCCGATGAAATATTTTCGAAATACTGGATGCTTCAGAAACGAATAATTATACTGCGGGGATCATTAGGCTTGTGAAGTGTAAGTGCTTTTATGTGATCGGCCGGAAGGTGCAAGAGACCCATGACGGCACGTGAACCGACTTGCCTGCGTGACGCAGCCAGCGCCCAAATTGAACTGGATTTAAAAATCTGAACCCAGCTGAATGCAACTGAAATGAATGGAAATGCTCGCAAGTGAGCTGAAATGAATTGAACGGAACTGGTGTGAGCTTGGTGGAACTGAAAGGACGTTAACCATGTTTGTTTAGTTCTCCATCATCAGGCATGTGCTGTGTTTCAGTCAGTGCTCTCTGTGATAGCTATTGTTCACACCCTCATCTGTTTAGCACTGAAAACCAAAGTTGTGACGGTAACGTTTCAGGCATTTGAAACCGACTTTTGGGGTTGCCGGTTCAGCTAGCTTCTTGAAACTAGCGAAGGAGGAATGCACATTTCAGTTCAGATTATGCTTAGTCTTTGCTCACCATCATAGTGCGGCAGCCCACATCTGTCTAATAATCGTGGATCATTTGCTTTATTTAAATGGGGCTTATGATAAATCGAGGCATGGAAAAACTCGTCTCAGAAAAAAGTTATGGTGTAAAGTTCTGGCCCTGATGCGGAAGGTAAAATCACATCCTCGGTCTGAACAATAGTACATTCACCTAAGTTGCATTTTGTAGCTGACCGCCCCACTTTTCATGATTGTTTCGATAAAATCCGCCACAAAAAAATAGGCATTGCAATCACAAGCTCGTCTGTGAAAAAACATTGCTATATCGTCGTTTCTACCAGACAGATTGCTGAGAAACTCCATAGGCTTCCGATAACGTGCGTTATCAAGAAGACACTCGAGCTGTTTATTATTCGGTTTCGGCTTCCCATAGCTCCACTGAAGAAATAATATCACACTGTTATTGACGTCAGACAGTTGACTGAATGCACGTACTTGAAATGTCCCTATCATTTTCCGAAATCGCCTAGGCTTGTAGTTAAATGCATCCAGCTCCTTTTGCGCAGAATATCTGCGTTCACCTTGCACGCGTTAGATGTCGTTCATTGCGGTCCGACCAGCGTATATGTGTCCCATCGAGACTGGTCTTTTTCAAAATGACAGTACTGACTTTAAGCCGACCAGATTAGTTTCCAAGCTCACAGTTGCCCGGAAATGACTTCGTTTTCAAGGGACTCGTATCTCAAGAGCCACTGCTTCTAAAACGCTAACCACCGTTTTTCTACCCCTTATGTCCCCATCAATCTGTCGTTTATCTCGTATAATAAGTTGATTCTAGGAGAAACTGTACTCGTGTTCCTGCTATGTCTCACGCAAACAGATACGCCCATATTATTTAAAGCATTTAGAGCTCAGAATACTGGCTACGGAATAGAAGTATTGGATTCAACAATGGTACAAAATGGATCGGTGAACAATGCAGAGATTTTCAACGCCCTCCAGGTTTTTGATTAATCTCGCACATCGCAGTTTTACCATCTTGATTTGAGGAGGTACAAATATAAGATTCTTATTTTGCAGGAAGCCCCAATTTTGTTGTTTTATTGTTCCGCATCATGGAAGAAATGAGAAAATGATCAAGGGTGATCAACGTGCACCTCGTTGATCAACAGTAATACGCAAAAGAGAATCTCATCAAACCAAATTGGTTTGGAAAATTTGCATCTGCTCAAATTCATACCAAGTAAGCGCTAAATGTCCACAGTCTAAGGAATCCCATGCGGTTGTGTTGAAGCAAGCGTTCAGTGTCTGAGTGGCAGCGTGTTTATGAATTTGGTGAAGGTTAACTAATGATGAGCGCTTACTTCAAAAGCCAAAAACGATTAAATGTTCACAGAGTAGAACCAATTAACCGATATATCTCATTGTAAGTATACAGTAAGAATGAAATCAAAATCCTCCCTGAGGCCATCTGAAATAACTAATTTGGGTGGGAGTTGTCGACGTTTGTATTCACTTACTGAGCTGCTTGTTTTTTGAGCGCCCACGCATAGCAATATTGGAGATAAAGAAGAGCCGACCCACCCCAATTATTACGACAAAAAACCGAGTTCAATGAGCTTATTTTTCGATTACACCCAAGGTGACCCGTAATTGATAAGAAATTGTGAGAAATGTTGGAGATTTCTGCCTGTCCAGAGGGAGCAGGGCAGAAACGCTTTCTAATTTATGCTTAAATCATTTGGAATAATCGTAGAAGAACCTCAATACAAATGAGCGTGGTGTTAGGCGGGTTCTATTCATTCCGTAGGTGATCACTAATTAACAAGCTATGCATTCTTCACACAAAAAGGTACTGAATATTCTACATGCGAAAAGATAATAAGGACCCGATCGGCCAGCCGTGCAAGCATTCAACGAATGTGAAAAACGTTAATTAACGAAGGATGAACGACGACGAATTTTGTTCGCTAGTGTCTGGTTTTTCGTATTTCCATTTGGGACACGTTACTAATTTACATTTTTTAAAGTCCATTTCTACCATATATGGACGGAATACACTACTCATAAGGTTGCCGGAAACTCTTCGACATCCCACGACCGCTTTCGCTCTTCATGAGGCTCATCAGGTAGGCACGTTAACCAGGTTTCCGTCAAACGTAGGTTCCGCTTTGACCTAAAATGCACGACATTAGCAAAATACACTCGTTTTTAAACCAAATAGGTCTTGCGGGAGACTCTGGTCGCATAAAACAACGAGCAGTTCACGCGAGTGGCAGAAAACTCTCAGTTGCTGAATTTGTGACGGAAAAATATATCACAACGCAAATTACGAAATTCGGTTGACTAGGATAGATTTATTCATTATGCGACAAACCAGGGTTTCATCGGAAATTTAGCTGATATCATGCAACGCACAAAGCTTGAAATTTGGGTTAGCACGTGGCTGCTTTTTGACGGATACTGGGCGACTCCGTCCTTCTGCCCAGTCATACAACTAGTGAAACCGCTGGTCGGCTTTCGACTATTTCGTGGGGTGATTTTTACGTTCAAGTGATATGTGGACGCCTTGCAAAAACCGTACCAAATGCAAGGTTAAATGGCCTCTGTTCACCAACTCGAGTTAGAAATATCGCAACTGATAGATTAAACTCTGATACGGCCGGGTACCTTCAAACCTAGATTATTATATCGCCAGTAATACAAAGAAATTCAAACCACATGATACGTTCTCATAAACACAAGCTCCCACATTCTGTGCCCATTTTCTAAATTAAATAAAACCCCGCCGAAGATAGGGCACTTTTTGCTGAGGCTCTGTGAGTTCCGTTAACAATCCTTCGTACAACAGAGATGCTCGTTAAAAGTTATTGACCAACAGTTGACATGGTTGGCTGCTCGCAGTATTGATCTTCCAGTTGGCGAGCCAAGCAGGCTTCACATCGTGCTGTGTCTGGTGGTTCATCAGGATGTGTGATTCGTGCAAATGAACTGGTAGCTTCAAAAGTCACGAATAAGTTATTCAAAAGTAAGGGAGGGTTGTACGACGATTTATTAAAGCACACTAAATGTATGTTAAATACCTGTTTTCAGGGAGAAAACAGGCTGAAAAATGAATTGATGACTGTTGGGAAATTTGGTACTCATTCCAGTACTGATACAGCCAAGCATTGTTAACTACATTGTGGTTGTTGAGAAAATTGTTTAGTGCCTCAGGTGTAGATAGACGCAATGGAAAAGAGGTAAGCCAAAGTACTTCTTGAGTAACAGCTAATCTCACTGCTGTCCAAAAATGATCGGCGGGTCCATCATTATAAACTCTGATTTTCGTGGGATGCGCAGGCCCAGTGACTCGCATTAAATATGAAACAGCTACACACTGCATCTTGGCACTTCAAGATAAACTGGCTTGTTTTCCTTACGGTTGAATCATACAGCCTCCCTTAGGCAATCATACAATAATTCGTCGAACGACAGTCACCCATGAGCCTCCCGTGGCCCTAATAACAAACCTGCTGTTCACCGGTAAACTGGGAACGCAAAATTGTACGTACAAAACCCTTAGTAGATTCAACGATATTTCAATTTAGCTGGCCAATTTTCTGTAAGCAGCCCATCTGATTCATTTGACAAGCATGCCTGCATGTCGTGCGGCGAATTTCTTCTGCAGTTTAACTTAACTCAAAGTCTGATTTGGTTTGCTTGCACTTGAAAATAAGTTCCTTTCTGGAAATGATTTTGACGGGAACAGCTTGCAGATTATATGCTTTTTTAGTTTTCCTAAACTCTCAGTTAATCGAGGTCACACTACTTTGTGTTCCTTTCATGTTTCTTCCAGTTCGGAGAAACTTTATCAATTCTTGGTAAATTCGACCGGTCTCTCTTGACAGCTGTGTGAACAGCTACGTTTTATTCGTTTGGTAAATGCACCTGTATGTACCATGGCAAACTTCTTCTGCAGACCTAAACAAACAAAATTGTTGCCCATTTGCCAGCTTGTTCGTGACACATTCACAAAGCCTTAATGAAGTTTCAATCAGGGCCACAAAAGCATGTATGATTTTTAACTTCTGTTATATCATGTATTCAGCTTGGCTTTACCGACGGAAGGGCTTGGGCAATGCATCACACCGATTTTAGGACTGCCTTTAAAAACAGCTGAATCTACATATCCGCCAAAGTTTAACTTTTTGGAAAACGAATTTCTCTCCACAACCTGTTTGTAGCCAGTTCTAGTAAGCGGAAACATTCAACCACGGAAACAGTATTTCTAAGTCAATAGGTCTGGGATCCAGATAACAAGCCATCCTACAGGTTTGTGTAAACTGGAATACACACCAGCTTTCATCAGAATTCTTGGTGGTTATGCATAAAACGTCGCTTGCACCACTGTTGTTTTGTGAATGACAATGCAGATATGCACAATGCCTGTTCACATTGTTCAAGCGGGATAAATTTCCATGAGTGTGTCGGTTATTGAGCGGTACTCAGTGACTTTGAAATGTGCTCAGTTTTTCAACAAACCATAGTGCTTTCTACAGAGATGCGCTGTCAAAGCAAACACAGTGGCCAAAAGACAATGTTCTATTTTTCTTGGGATTTGTTTCTCAAAACTGAGATCCTGCAGGCCCAAATATTTTCCTTGATTACGCAAATTTCCAAACAGATTGTGGCGTGTGCAAAATGCAATGGATGAGTCTGGTCTCACTTGAGCTATGTATTACTCTCTGGACCGCACGGAATTTCAACTTTAGTCTCGCTTCAACCCGTAATTCCGCTAAACTGCTATAGTATCGGAAAACGTCTATTTCTTCGACAGTCAGGATCCGAGAACAAATTTTTGTGACTCTAGACACGCGATATTTCAATGAGCGAAACGAAACCACAAACAGCATTCTAATCCATGCAGGAGAAAATAACTGCACGTGGTAGGTGAGAAATCTGCGGCGGAGTTAGCATTAGACTTGAGTCATATTGGCTTGAATTTGGCTTCTGTAATTCCGTACAGTAAAGGTATGCAACAACGAGAACTCAAACAAACCTCTTAAATTTACTGAATGGCGAGGAAATAAAATAATACTCTTTTTGGGGTACTTTATGGTTATGTGGTTGTGGAATGCTGATGAACTATATGAGTAGTGTGTGTTCGATTGACAAATCGCCTTCTCGTATCCATTAGTTGGTGCTGTGATTTAGGTGCTTTGTATGGTTTGTTCGTTATTGCTTACCATTGGAAAAACCACCGGAAACCCTCAGGGAGAGGCTTGATAGTGCTCATTTTCAAAAATGTCCGCGCAAATGATCGCACTTTTGTTCTGTGTTCGCTAAGTCACGACCACTTATTTTGGGTTGGTCGATAAAAGAGCTGCACTGACGAAATCACAAAAAAGCTGAACAGCCTGTCATAACGGATTTACAACTTATGAAGCAATGTTTTCCTTGCCATTCATTTTCCTTTATTTACACCGATCCAATTTCTTCATTACTTTGCACGGTCGGAGACCTGTACAGTGCAAAATACATCTCATTTTTTTTATGTGTGCCATTTGATAATCAACTGATTCTTATGCAATACTATGAAAAACCAACCATTTGTCGCTAGAAATGCCATCGTAATTTCAGGAAAATGCTTCATAGGGATCAAAACCTCTTATTGCGACGTCTGTTACTGAAGTTTCGGTGTTTTGAAAATATCCAAGGATTTGAAACATTAGGAAAAACTTGCACTCGTAATACGAGCGGAATTTCCGTAAGGCAACGTAAACTTCTTTACTGAAGTGCAAAAATATAACGACGTTAAGTTCACCAAACATTCATGGTTTGGTTGTTACTTTACGCCAAGCCACAAGGGCTTTTGGGGTTAGAAAGCGTTGAGCAGAATGAAGACGAGTGGTGGAAATAGGAAAAACATAATTGATTTTATTTCATCTACTGAGGCAGCCAATTTTGAGTTGGACGTTGGACACATACAAACACACGTCTCTATCCACTCTACGGTTCATTCGATTATAACAGCAAGATGTCATTGAAATTGAATTTCCCGGCATAATTTGATAACGTTCTCTGCGATTCAAAATTTATACCATCCGAATTTGGAAAGATTTTGTTCGAAAGTCAGTCATGAAAACTGACACGTTCTTTCCATGCTACCCTCTGTATAATATCTGCATTTAGTATTTCCCTTTTTAATCGAACTAATGCCTTCATCTGGTTAAATATCTACATTGAGAATTGCTTGACTCAATCAATTTTTAAAATATCGTCTTCTGTCTCATCGTGTGTGATTAAGGACACAACGAGGAGCTATACCCAGGAGTATATGCAAGTTAACTTTGTGTGCCGAATTGAACCAATTAAAGGAGCTGTTTCTCATTGAATCCGCCCTCGAACCTGTAAATTTCCGTCTCGAAATAGCTAGGAAATACGGTCTGACCGATGCATGCACATACGGCCTCTTTCAGATATTTCCAGGGCCATCGTCAATAGGTGCATAATACAACCTTATTGCGGCAAGCATTTAAATTATTGGTTCAAATGACAGCATTAGGTTAGAAATACTGGACTCTGGGTGGTGAAACTCAAAAGAGAACGAAACGACCATTGGAGGGCGATTCGGGTTTTTAATAGTGGCGCGATGACCTTTAAACCAAGCTCAAAAAGGAAACAAGTGCGATAACCACGAAACTCAGTCCTAGAATTCCCTAAAAGAAACACTGAAGGTTCACGAAGTATTGTTCCTGTGTAACCAGAGGTACCAAAAAGATACCACGTTGTTACAAACACTTGTCACGTGCAGATGATTTACTTTATTTGGGTCCTGGTGGTAAAGCATTCAGTTAAAACCGGTCCGCTTTGTTCTGTGTTCCTATTTATTTATGCAAATTTGGCAGATACGATTTGATCTCAAACATCCAAGAAATATAGATTTCATGGATAGTTGAATAACAGTTTTTCGTACGCTATTATTTTCTGTTACAATAAAGCAGCACTATATCCTAGGAGGTTCCGTGTTTGTGTTGGAGGGGTGGTATAAATGATGTGACTGGAAGGAGACAACACAGGCCAACAGGTCGAGTTGGTGTGACAGTGTTGATCAGTGTTCAAAGTTTATTGGTCGTGAAAGCACTTTTGTAGATCATTTACACTGTTTGTTGATCTAGAATTTTTGAGCCAATACAGTCGCAAAAAGCTAGAAATTGTTGAACGTGCAGCCCCCAAAATTGTTTGAAATATTATATTTTTGGGCTGGAATAAAATTGAACCCATTCGTTATTTAACACCTTACACAGGCTTGCAAACGAAGGAGAAATTGCGAATGAATGTTATTAAACAAATGCACCAAGAATCTAGACATAATAAATACTTATAGTGAGATAACATTTGGTGTAACAAATTTCCATCAAGGCGTGACTGGACCTTATAGTGGTGTGACAGTCTATCTGCATGCGGGGTACAGTGGGCCATACTTGGTGCTACCTGTGAAATGGATAATCGATAGCGCTCCGACCAACAATCAAGTGGTTTACCAGATTTAGGAAGATGAATCGCATAAATTGGTTTTGGTGCCCACATAAGAAGATCCCAGAAATTTGCACGCTTTGTGGAATATACCGTCCAACTGAAACACACGTTTGATTTCACAACTTGCTGTGTAACACTCAGTAGATTATGAAATGGTACACAATAAAAATTAAATAACCGTCATTTGCACTATCTCCTTTAAGAGTTCGACCGCTCAAAGTAATGATGAAGTAATGTCAGTCTAAATAAGCGAGCAAGAATAGCGAGAAGTGCACTGCAACCTGAAATGTAAGACATCTGTGATGGGATATTCGGCGTTTGCTGAGAACTAAATGTGAAATGAGAAGCTTTTTTCGGCGTGGATTTGTTTGCTGATACAGATACATGACATTGAGTTTTGAAATGTATTAAGTAAATGCTCCATCAGTTAGCATGGGTTTTTTTGCAAAGACTTCTGGAGCGAAATGGAATGTAGGAGAATTGACACAAATTCCCAAGATTGCTTGTGATGGCGGTACCAGATAAATTGACCGGAAAATTGTGCAATTATTGTAACCGGTTCTGCTTGATAGTACTTTCTACCCAGAGGAGCAGAAATAAATTTGCTTTTTCCAACATGTGAATCTAAGACAACTTTGGGTTCTGTGTACAGTCGGCTGTAGCAGGTTTTCAAGGGGTGAATTGCATTGCTTAAGGTCCTCCGGAGGTAAACCTAGGCTGCGTACACCTGACCAATAGAATTTTCATGACATCCCGGGAATATGTCAGTAATCATCTGTACAACAAAACAAACATATGTGGCAGTTTGCCTCCGCGGAAAGAATTTGTCGCAATACATGCAGGTAGACCTGCAGAACGAATTGGATGTAGCACAGCTGAAAATAGAAATTGACTGAATTGAAGGCATGTATAACCAACTAGTAGAAGGTCTCAAAGGCATGATATGCACTGCTTAAGGTCTTCTGGAGGTACACCTGAAAAGCATGCGTATCCAAACATTGACTGGGCACGCTCAAAACATGCCACAACCTCAGCTGTTTGTTAACATTTGCCTTTAATAACGGAAGAAAATTATGTGACCGTTCTTTTTTTCTTGACCTTAATGTTGACCACCTTTGCCTCCTGTAGGAAACTGAATCACGAGCGATTGCCGTTCATGATCAGAGTTTTTCCACTGTTTTATCAGCCGTCGAAAGACGCTTGAATATATTGTGCGGAAGCAAACTACTCACAAAGTTACTGAAAACTCTTCGACAGCCCACAACCGGTTTTGCCCTTCTTGGGGCGCATCAGCTAGAGTTGGAGTAAAAAAATAAGATTGACGGCACCTACCTGGTGAGCCTCAAGAAGGGCAAAACAGGTAGAGTGCTGTTGAAGAGTTTTCAGAAACTTTGTGAGTAGTTTCGTTTATGAAAATATACTGCGATATCTCGAACCAACTAAAACATAAGACGGTTTTCGGGCAGCACATTCCGCTGAAGAATATCATAAACAAGAGATTCAGTTGAGTCTCCCGTGAAAACCAATTTGATATGCAAATGAGTGTATTTGTGGAAACACTGTGCTACTATTTCAACCTCGGAGGAAATATTTCAATGTGGCATAGTTGCGATGTAAAGTTGGAAAGTTAGCAAAACGTTCATGAGAAAAGGCAAATTTAAAAAAAATATTTAAAACTATATGAAACACCTGAGAACTAGGTGAATGTAATGGTAATTCTGAATAACCTGAACCTGGATTGTTTTAAAATGCCCACTAGTATACGGTTCACTCTAAAACATGGATTGCATCTCATAATCTCCTATGAACTGCTGAAGCAGCGGAAGTCCTTAATCATCGGTCTAAATTAACTTGCAGGTGAACAAACCTTGTTGTCTTTTATTATGAGTCAATTATTTGCCGAGCAACATCATACATTTGCGTCTTTGTAAGCGCCTGCTCGGTTTGAGTTGATTGAAAACTACACATCGCCGCAAGTTCTAAGACAAAAATGTGTGTCATATCAAAAAATGTTTTATAGAAAGCTAACTCCCTTGACCAACTTGTCTACGGTTGTTGATATAAACAGCATATTTTTGGGCTTAACTCAGCTTATAAAAGTTAGAGGGCATGTTGTGAATTGTTGATACGGCAAACGAAGTGAGCTTGTCATGAATTCTTGCGATAATTTGTTAAACGTTGGGTGATTTGTCATTGATCTTACTATAAGTTGCCGAATTCTATTTACAAAATAACAATGTAAATATAGTGAAATGAATAGTAATGGTAGTAGTAATATTAATTGTAAATAGTAACTTTTTTCATCTGGGATGTTGCCACACGAGGTGCCAGTTAACAAGATCCCACGTGATTAGGATTCCTTCGGTGAAGGTCGACTGACAGTAGATTCCGTCTAACAGGGAGGTAATCAGGGGATCAGACGAACTATTAATCGTGGAAGCTGCTAACCTGGAGGTATTGATTTCTACATTCTCCTAGTTTTCTTGCGAAATGTGCAGCTGTTTATTACTGCCTACGAGGCATTCAGTAACATGACGAAATCCAAGTGGAGAATTTTGGTCATCCCCCTTGTTCAGCAGAAGGCAATACATTGACGCTTTCTAAATTCACAGACTACTTCTGCCGATTTGCATTGACGAATGGTACTCAAAAGAAAACCGGCAATATGTTGTTCATTTAGAAGAACCAGCTCCGAACGTTACTGGACTAGGCAACTGTCAATTGAATGACCGTTTTCGTTGAGACAGGTTTAATTGGTTGTTCTGCACTTGCCCTTGACAAATTCGTTCTATTTTAAGCATCTCACTTGGACCGCCTAGAACTTTCCATGTGAGCTTTATAAACAGCCCGTTTTCGGCTGCACATGACACGCCTGTACGCGTCAGTGTTCAATAGATCAGCTGATTCACCCGTTCATTGGCTTTTCTGGTTTGGCTAAGCGCATCAGGCTAGCAAGGGGCTATCCGGACTCGGGTTTACGGTATTGAGGAGGCAATAAAAAAATAGAGTCCACAACAATTTGGCGATGGAAGCAATTGGAAAGCAAACTCCATAATGGCACTTTCAAATGAAGAACTGATTTTGATTTTGCAACAGCAGCAGGCAAAATTTGAAGAGTCTCAGTTGAGGTTAGTCGAAACAATCCTTCAAAAATTAAAAATTCGAAGCCCAGACAAAACTGAAACGAAGAACTCCTCTGTTGACGCTGTTACGAACATTATAATTGAGTTTCACTACGATGCAGAGTCCAATTCCACCTTTGAATCATGGTTACAAGGATACGAAGACATATGTCGTACGGAATTTGCGGATTTGGATAATGGTTGGAAATCACGACTGTTACTCCGGAAGCTCGGGACAAGCAAGCGCGACAAATTTATTAATTTTCTGCGCAAATCCCCAACAAACTTTTCCTTTGATGAACTTGTACATCTTCTGCAACATATTTTTCGCGAACCGTCTTCTTTACCGTACTTTCGCTAAAACCTGATTGAGCAGGATTCATCAATGAACCTCCAAATGGTTAACACAGAGTGCCTAACTTTGCTTAATCTCAAGCACGATACAACCATGATAGAACGCCATAATCTATCTCAGTCTGGCCATGTGCATACCGACTATCCAAAGGCCGGGTGCGAAAAAGCAATCGCTGGAGTTCAGTGAGCTACCCACACCATGGTGGCAATGCGGTGAATGGCGCTTCGTCCGTTACTGTCCTTTCAAGAAGCACCAGTGTCGGAAGTGCCACAAAAAGGGCACAAAGAAAACTGTTGCCGCACAAGTTTCCCTCAACAAGGCAACAAGATATTCAAGCAAACATTGCGTCCTTCAAAGCCGCACACCAAGCCAGTACTAGCCACTTTCTACTCGGATTAGAAACGCCGGGGGAGATTTGTCAGTTTTCCTAAATAGCGCACCGGTATGTTTGCAACTCAATACCTTCTCCGACATCACAATCGTTTTCAAAGATACCTGGAAAATAATGAATAAAAACCCCTTTCAACCCCACAAATCGTGTTGTTCTAAACCATTTTGGTGGAAAACTGCAGTTGACCGGTGGGCTTTCTTGTTCTGTGCTATGCAACAATATTCTTTTTACTGGAATATGTTACCTGACCAATATACCACATTTGGATCCCCTTGGCCTGGACTGGATAGACAGACTGAAGTTGATGAAAACTTATTCGCGTGTGTTCAAAAATACTCTCGGAAAGTGTTCAAAGACGAAAGTCGTTCTGTTTCTACGTCAGAATGCAAAACCTGTGTTCCGCCCAAGGAGGCCTGTTCCATATGTTGTTTTGCCTCGATGGTCGTTAGCCTGTTCGCTGAGCTGGGCAATTTGATTGCCTACAGTTGATCAAGAGCCACAGAGAATGCAAAACGAGGGAGTCATTCAACCAGTGAATTATTCAGAATGGGCAGCACCGATTATGGTAGTCAGAAAGTCTAACGGCAAAGTCAGGATATGTGCAAACTTTTCAACTGGTCTCAACGCGACACTAGAAGATCATCAATACTCGCTGCCGTTTCCAGATGAAATGTTTTCCAAGCTGAACGGTGGAAAATGATTTGCCAAGTTGGATCTATCTGATGCGTATTTGCACGTTGAAGTGTCAGACGAGAGTAAGCGCCTACTTAAAATCAATACACATCGTAGACTTTCCCAATACAACCGACTGCCATTCGATGTTAAGTGCGCACCGGCAATATTTCAGCAGCTAATGGATACTACGCTACAAGGACTGTCATTTGTTGTTGCTTATTTGGACGATATCATCATCATCGTTTCGGACCCAAAAAATCTCGGTAAACGCCTCAGAAGTAAAAAGTGTCAATTATTCATGGATTCCATCAAATACCTCGGATTCATAATCGATCGTCATGGCCGAAGATCGGATTCAGAAAACATAGATGTCATCGAACAGATGCTTCCAAGGGAGGAGGTGGCATTATCAAATCAGAATATGGAGTCCTACTATAATCGCAAGCATGGTCCAAAGTGGCGACATTTTGACATCGGACAAAGCGTGTCAGTAAAGTACTATCATGGTAATCGCGTAACCAACAATCACTTGGCGGATCGGAAATATCATCCACGATGTTGACGTGGGTTCCCAAAGGTGGGTACATCATGCAAATCAGTTGAAAGAAGCTTATTCACAACCCACTTAGACATTGAATGGGTTGCCTCTAAACATTTTGACAGAACGTCTGGATATGAGCAGAGGAAGGACAGTAGACACCCAGGTTGAGGAGCAGCTACATGGAGCGCCCGTGTATCAATAATCACGAACGACGATACGTAGACGGATGCCAGTGACAAAGATTCAACCTAATCCGAGACACAAGACTTATACTACTCAACTTCAAAAGGAGAGGTATTAGGAGAACCAGCTCCGAATGTAACTGGACTACGCAACTGCCAGTTGAATAACCGTTTTTGTTGAGACAGATTTAATTGGTTGTTCTGCACTTTCCCTTGACAAATGAATTCTATTTTTAGCATTACCTTTGGCCCACCTAGAACTTTTCACGTGAGCTTTATAAACAGCCCGTTTTTGGCTGCACATGGCACGCCCGTACGCGTCATTATTCAATAAATCAGCTGATTCGCATGTTCATTGGCTTTCTGGTTTGGCTAAGCGCGTCAGGCCATCAAGCGGCTATCCAGACTTGGGTTTACGGTATTAACAAGGCATTAAGAAATCTGTATTCTACAATAGAAGGAGGATTTCGCTCTCATAAATAACAGAACAGTGTCCCACCAACCTGTTGTCAAAATGAGAATGATCCATCCGCTTTATGTTTGCTGCAGATAATAGTGCGTTCAGCACTGGTTCACGATATGTCACGTGGCAAATTGAAAATATCAAACACCAATAGCTGCAAAAACGTTTTTACGCGTTGCTTCTTCCATCATAAAAGCACCGCCTGGTGGGACTTCGGTATGTTTATTTTAACCCCAAGGATTTAGTAAGCAGCTTGGAGAAAAAGGCTTCCATACGGAGAACGAGGCAGATATGCCAGGGCACTCAAAGTTCCACTGATGCATATAAACACAATGATGAGGTTGAATTCTGAACCCAAAGGCTGTGATGACAGTTCAATCCAATGATCCTTCATTTTTCATAGGCAAACTGTCAGTCGTTCCCAAACAAGAAATGAACTCAAGCGAGTCAATCACTGACGAGGGTGTAAATTATATCCGATTTCAAAGAGGCTTATAAATTTGCCTTCAATCTTAAGACACCCTTTAATAGCGAAACGAATCACATTCAAAAACCTATACACAAAGTAGATTGAAGCATTGCAAGCATGATAGTGACCAACACAGAAACCTGCAGCAATCAGCTGTCGTTCAGTTGTAACACCCTTTCGGTGCATAGATGCCATGCCACCCAAAGGAAGCCCGAGGGTTGAGGTACAGAATTCTGCCCAGTGGCTGTTAGTATAACATATCTGAGAACTGTTTCACAAGCTACAAGCTGTGCAAAGATATGTGTGAAAACTGAGTGCGCTCACATTCACTTTTAGCTGGGCATTGGGAGCCTCATGAAAGGTCACCCGTATTCACACCGTATGAACAGAAACTGCTACCAATCTCCTAAATTCCTGACAGTTACATGCGCACCCTTTTCTCAAATATTGATTGAGAGCTCTCTTGTTTCTCTAATGCGGCTGATAAAATGCGGTACAAATCAAACGAACGTGAGCCATACATGTCGCAGTCGGGTTCGAACCAGGCAACCATGGACAAATATATATTGCGCACCTCGCTGCTACACATAAACTCAGCTTCACGAACCTAACAAGTGTAAACCGAACCAACTGGCTTGCTCAAACTGCATCCGATCCTGGTGCTTTTCCTATTCAAACCGCCAAAACGATTGCAATCACTAACCAGCATGGGTTTCGCTATGCGAGAAAACCAAAGTACGAAAATCGATACACTGAATGGGGAAAAGCAATGCTTGGAATTGAAGCATATTTGATGCATATTCTTAATTCCAAGCTATTCGGTTCGTTACGTCATTGAAGTGGCGACAGCACTTATCGAAAAATTTAATTTTTGGACGAGACAACTAACTGGGGAGATGAACCAAAGCCCTGATTGCAACATTGTAACTCCCCTACGGTGTTCTCTAAATTAGAATATCACGACCACACGCAACCCTCAACTGTTTGCCCAATTACCGCTTTACATTAGTACTTAAGACACAGAGGATTAATTCCGTAGCGCCCTGGATTTATCTTGGAACTGTCTAGCTGTGCTCTAATTTCGCTGCCTCTTTTTGTCTGACATTTAAGCTGGACAGGAATGAGACGTAGTGTCCGAAATTATCCCCATGGCGTTTCTGACATTCCGGAACAGGATTGGCGACTGATCGTGGTGAACCAGATAGGGAAAAGGCATTTTGAGCGAAAAGTTTTTTGAGAACAAACGTCCGCTATGGCCATGATATGACAGTGAAACAGCCGGGGACCGAAAAATAAACAGGCGCGGCAGAAGATTGAGCGATTGTCGAACAGAATCATTAGTCTGCCAGGGTTTACCGAATTTTGCATGAACTATCACGCCCAAACAATGGCGGTGTTGAGAGTACTGGACAGATTGATGAATGTCATCACATCGGTTTAGGCAACAGTCTGCCAAGCAGAAATAAGAAATGCAGCGCAGAATCGAAGTTGAGTTGCAGAAGACGTCATTTCTGAGGGTATGTGCGTCAATATAATAAGCTCTATCGTGAGGATGGACGTTCATACACATCCAGAATCATGCTCCGTGAAGTCATTTGGAGCACGTAGACTCAAGAGTAAGCATTCTTCCTTTGAGCGCTCATGATTGAATTGATGACAACTTCAAGCATGTGGAACAGCTCCTGATTGATTGCGTAAAGTGCAGGCAATTTGTCGCTTTAAAACTCTAAATTGGCATGTTCCACCCTGTATTTGACAAGATGTGTTTGTTCTAAATCAGCCCAGCGGTTACGAAGAACCCTGACAGTTCTGATGTCGAAAGCCTCTGAAATGATATTGTGTGGGGCTACAGTATTCTGTTCCTCACAATTTATCTGAAACAAGAGAGCCATCTGCAGATAACACCTTATTTGCAGGCTCATAGGTCCTTTCGGATTTCGTAGCTTCCAGGCTCAACGACGTGGCCGTTTGATTCATCCGTTTTATTCAACCCATTTTTACTACTGTAACGAATTTGGCAGGTTGTTCGTAGGCAGAGTACATTCGTCTCTGCACTACTGAGTAGTGATTAAAGCTGTCAAACTGCTTCTCATTGGTTCTACCGGAATTTTGTACAAATCTTGAAAAGTAACCAAATACCAAGTCGTACTGGACCGCAGCACAATTTGGTTCTGACCACCAGAATAATTATTTAGGAATTTGAATCTTTTTCCAGCATATAAACCCAATCAGCTCGCCCGATGCCCAACTAATTGCGAAAATACTGTGAGACTGCTAACATCTTGATAGAAGAGTCCAATCACAAACCTCTCCGTTGGCATCTCAAGCCTTAAGCTCTGGACGTTCCACATGTACAAAACAACCATAATCAAGTGCTTCCATGGATACCAGAGAAATCGCTGATTATCCGGCAGTCAGAATCAACGCGTGTCCCTTATTTGGGCAATATGTTCGGCTTGAGTGAAGCAGATGAGCTATAGGTAACTGAGACACGCACAATATCTTTTTAGAAGAAACTGGTTTGAGATGTGACTTTTTTAAAGGCTTATTGGAAACCAAGGGTCTTGGGGCAATCCATCTCCAATATGAGGAACCCGCAACCAGCTGAAAATTTGTCCAGGGTGTTTTCATCTACGGATGCCGGATGTATAAAACGGCTTTTAGTATGCTGATGTGCACTACATCAGCTAATCATCTCAAGACAAAAAATACCATGCTGTGAGGCTCGTAGTCCACAAGAAACCTAAAGCCAGCAGACTGACACTACAGCCGGTCAATAGTGATGCGACTGTACAAATCCCCCCTGTAGCCAATCATTGAAAATGTGTTCTGGCTTCGACTACACAGTTATTAACATTTGGTTTTATGTTGACACTACAATATTATTGAGATTTCGGCGGCTTCCAACGAACAAATTGGCAGTCCTCAGTTTTGCATGGCCAATCAGGCACAAACATTCATTAACACCCCAAAATTTTCGTCTTGAAATTCTATTCTAAAGCCCAGAGTGCGGAGGACTTAGCCACTTATCCCTTTGCATTTTTGGTGTGAGACATATCACAAAACAGGTGATCAAAACATTCCGGACCGTCCTGTATTGTCTTACATTGCGAAGCTCTCTTAAACTTGCATAAATTATACAAATGTCAAATATTTTCCGCTGGCACCAATGCAGTCGGTACTTGAAACCTTCATGGAGCACAGGCATCGCTGAAGAAAACTCGTTAACTAAAGAGGTAGACTTCAAAGGATTTGGGTTTTTGAATCAGCAATGCAAACGCCAGGGAATATATTCAAGAAAGTATTGCTTCTGCCGCATCTCATCGCAGCGGTTAATTCGAAGATTCATGCGGCAGATTTCGATCTGTGAAATAACGCTTAATTACTCGGACCTCTGCAGAAGATTAACACGCTCAGGTTTATGTATCGATACAGTATTCAGTCCAACCTCTGCATCCAAGAAAGACTTGGGAAAGTGGAATAACGAGCCTCGGTCAAGATTCGTGAATTTATGACACACAGAAATACTACGGAGCATCGTGGGATAATGCAGACCAAAATCCTGGATTAAAAATCTTTGAATGTAGCAATGCAGAAGCTACTTTAGCTACTGAAATAGTGGAACGGTAGTTCAAAAACCGACCTTCATTCAGGGAATCCCTCAGAAGCTCTACTGTGAATATATACGGTTATTTTCAGCAATTTGATATTACAGCCTGGTTCAAGGCACACACTGTCTCCCGCTTGTCCTCAGGCTTCAAGGCTTTGCCTTTTAAAGAAAAAGGGAGTGCAGAGCTGCCTCTCGACCCGTTGCGAATGCAAATGTGATTTGGTTTGAATTTCACTCGGATCCATTTTGGCACAAAGTTATTCCAACTATGGACGCAGAGCAAAATAAAAGAGTGAAATGCCTAGTAACTTTTAAGAATAAATGATTGTATGATCATTCTCAAAATTCACGAAAAGCCCAAACGTAAGAGTGAAAATACGCGCAGCTGAAATTATGTTGGGAGAGGCGCCCCCATTAGCCCTATCGTAAATATGAACTGTTATGTTTGTAAATATGCACATCAATAGCTTAGCTCCACTTTGTCAACAACATGTCACACAGCTCCCTTTTGATTCGTTTACGATAGTGTATTTGGTCAACATCAGCAGCAACCCTTATTGTGGTTTCACTGAAATGTCCAGACCAGCACTTAATACGAAACCTCTTAGGCGATGCAGCGAGTTGAACCATTAAAAATCGACCTTATCTGGCGATGTACCCAGATGGAGGCGACAAATGAGTTCGGCTATTTGATAACCCACATTATGGTTTCCACCAGTGTTTTCAATAGTTCCAGTCGAAAAAACGACAAAATAAAACAAAAGTGGGGCGAACCTGATGTGAGCTAAATCGTCCATCCGTTGAAACCCACAGTTTCATTCTACCTAGCCAAAAGTCCCAACGAATGCGCTGAAATGCGCCCAGGTATGGTTGATGACTGTCATCTGTGGAAAACCCCACTGTGCTATACGCTTAATAAGCGGGTTTCTAAAGACAGGCCAAAGTTAGAAACAGAGAACAACTAGACCTGCGGGATGGAGCCGATCCATCTGCATCAGTTCTCTCAGGACAGTGGATCTTACAGAGAACGTTCAGTTTACATCATTCGTTTACACTACTGGCTCATTTGAACAACTCAAAGATCAAAGTTCGGGGACCGTTTCCCCAGGAAATACAATGATACGGTCGGCTCCAAAAGAAAATTTAAAAAAGTAACGCAAACAAACATCAAAGCTCATCTTCCGTCGTTAATTAATGAAGGATTTCACATTGTTTCAAAGTTCACTTCTAAAATATTGGATGCGAAATCATTAGGACCTTTTCTTCTGTGACAGATCGATACCTTGTTAATTAGAGATGGCCTACGCAATAGACATATGGCGTCGGACGATAGTCATTTCTCTGACATAGTTTGTTGGATTATCGCCATTGCTTGAAAGGTAACCACCTGGGCATTACGGTCGTATTCCATTAAACCTTAGACGCGCTCACCTCCCATCGATTGTGAGAAATTCTCACTAATCTTAGATTGTTTATCTGAGTAAACAGAACCGCATAGGTCCATTTGTTTTAGTGTTTACGAGGGAAGTGAACGCAATAATACCGGTGGGTTGCCTGCTCTGTAACCAGAAGGTTAACTTATATGTAACTAATCACAAATGGAAGCTCACCATGTGCATGAAAGCTTCCAAACCTTCCGCCCAAGATCACCATTTCGGTTAGCCACATTACAGATCTTTATTCTCGCCACCAATTATGGTAGTTTACAAAGAGGCATATCGGGTCCTATGTTGTTACTTTGAGAAAGTTTTCCATTAGTCAACCCTCACTAAGCACATGGACATGCTTCGGCCCAGAAATTGAGTTACAAGTTTACTATAACCACATGGAGTTCGTCATCATATGGCATCATATAGCATGGCACTGCCATACCCAGTCTGATGGCACTGGTGCAACTATTTTTTTCAGAATCTCGACCACAACTCTTCGCCCACTCAAGCCTGTAATCGCAACTACAAGGAAAATCTTCAACTGGCCCCAGCCACCTCGTTCTAAACCGCTGAACCTATCGTTCGGATCTAACCAACCTAGTTTCTTGCCGCAATTTCGGTTTGCCTCTTCCACAAGTTCGTTTGGCCTTATGAATTGGCACTATCTCCCCATCAAGACCATTCTTTACACCTGAATTCCGTTCAACAGTAACACCAGTGAGTCCACTAAGTTTCAGTTTAAACCATATTTTTGAGACAAAACTTGCCATCTATCTTAAGATCGAATTCTTCAATCTCGATTTTTGCTTTTTCGACCCTAGCCATTTATTATACGGCCCAGGGTCACTCGTGGCCAGCAACGGTTTTCAGTCTTAATTTAGGTCAGTCGGCTTCATCTTTGAACTATTCGCACCTCATGCCCATTGTCCTCGTTTGTTTCTTGCGGTTCCTATACCTGCGGTGACTTTTCACGTAATATGCATGCCCCGTTGGTTGTAACTTCTTCTCCCTTGTGTTGTTGCCTGCCGTGCCCAGGTTGTAGCGACCCGAACATGCCACAATCGGCATGCTCCCTACAAGTTGGGAAATAAACCTATCATTATTATTATTGTTATTACTATTATAATTACTAATGCCCAATTTTTATGACACTGTCCCTTCTCCGCGCAATCCCCTGTACCCACCAACCCATCCAGTTTCTCTTTTATTATGCCTGATGGCATGCCACCAACCACTTGGGAATAAACATTATTATTTTTATTAAGATTTTTATTAAGAATATCCTTCCTCCGACGGTTGTCCACGCTCCTTCTGGAAAGCATTTCAAAGCACCATTAGACACTTTTTACGCGAGTCCTTGTGCACTTAGATGGGCGCAAACAATTTCCAACTGGATTTATTTTCAAAGCGTCTTATTGCGAGTGGCCATTAATTTCCCAGGGAATTGGTGACAGAATACAATCTTATTGTTTTCGTAGCATTGTGCATGTTGTTAAGCTTGAGTAAATTAGCTTTATTGGGGTTGCATGCAAGACAAATCGACCTAGATGACCACTGGATAAAAGCCATAACAAGTCCAATCCTGTGAAATGAAATTGTCGCCGATAGAACGGGGAATGTGAATGCATTTATGATGGAGCAACGTGGTTCGAATGATGCCAGGAAACGGCTTGGAAATTAGGTCGATTCCTCTAAGGATTTCCCGCAAGGATCTTGCAAAATGTTTGAATAGGATCGTTAACTTCGAGGCCCACGTTTCCAGTCCTCTTTCCATCTAAGATTCACCAAATCATTTGGACCAGGTGCTTTGTTACGCAGAATTGACGGTCCGCTGGGGTTTATTCAGTTGTTCTAGATGATAAGTTGATGGAGGCTAGCTGATCTGCTCGTGAAAGTGTTGAGCTCATCCTTCTCGGCGACGTTACTCTATCATTTTATGGGTCGCATTTCAACCTCCTTCATTGTCCGAACATTTTGTAGGGTTATGTGAAACAAAGTGCAATCAGTCTCTAATTCAAACGCTCCCCTAGTTTCCCAGGTTTTCAGTCGTACTAGCGCTTTTTGACAAATATGTGGCCGTTCGATTTTTGGCCTTTGAGAGATCTGTATATGCCGTCACTGTCTTTTTTTCGCTGGATTACCATTCTTCCAATCAAAGTTGCTGGTGGTGACAGGATCTAATGGTCTTCTGGGGCATGAGGGCGACTTCGAACGGACTAATCCATAAGCCGTGTGCATGTGTTCAATCACCCGTCACTAATGGTTACACATTCTGCATCCATCGAGTTATCTTACCATATTGGATTGGTGAGATTGGGCTACAGGGTCGCTCTTTAAGTCTTAAACTGGATAATAAACGTTTACCAAATGGAAGGTGAATGAGGATTGATGCACGCTCAATGCCATGATCAGAGTCTTGTGTCGCTGTTGCAAATTGCGATTATGTGATAACTTTCACCGGTGTAACAGACGAAGAACACTTACCTCAATCAGATACTTTAATGCTGATTGAACCAGTCAGTGGAATTGTACAGAGACGACTGTCTGAAGAAAGACCTATTCAGCCATGTGGCATAACAAAAATCCCATGCGATGGTCGCACGAGCAATTGCATCACGATCACCAGATAACCGGATAGAGAGGTCCGAGAGAAACTAACGCAGCCCGGGTAGTTTACGGACGAACTGGGTTTCCGTTCTTTGAGCGCATAAAAATTATTGATCGACATAGGTCAAGACCTTCTTGTTGAACACTTATGCGTAGACTAACAACGTTGCAAGCAGCAACGCAAAACTAATACACTTGAATTAACAAAAACTAATTCCCAGAGAAGAATAAAAAAGAAACAACGATTTGGCGATTAGCAGCTAAATCGGTCAGAACTACTTGGCTGGGGGGAAATGTTTAAAGAAGGCAATTATCGAAGGTCTGCATGGGCAAATGATAATTTGCAGTTGTCCGGGCCTGAAAAGGGTATCGGTTTGATGCAGCCCATCTTGGAACCTGGGCTTAAATCCTAGCTCGCGTGGCTGAGGTCAATTTTTCTAGGAATGCCAAGGCGTCTATAAGGACTTTCTTCGTGAAATAGTCCTTGTGTTGATGAGTGAGTTATCTTTCTCACTTAGCAGCGGGAGACTGGCTTGCTCCAGGAGGCAGGTGGCAAGATGATGCTGTCTTGGCCGCAATGAAGCTGCGCACACTAGATACGTTTTGTGCATCATTATTCTGTTTGATTATCAGAGTCAAGTTCTTCCGTATGGGAATAAGATTGTGCGGTTCATCGGGCCAACCCTTTATATACCGCCCTTCCTCAAAGAAAAACAGAGTCACAGGTTCCATGAATAAAGGCATCTTGTTGGTTGGAAGAAATGCTACAATATCTTTACTTTTATCTCGCAGAGAACGTTATGGGCTCATCACCATTATCGTAATCATTGACAGCACGAGTTTGATGTTCAACACTGATGCTTCACCGCCGTACAACCATGATTTATTTGAAAGACGTACTGATAAGAAAAGAATGAAATTGTCTAGGGAGGGGCCCAGAGTCAGCTTACTACAATCATTCCGAGGTGCCTACACTACCAGACACTCATTTAGGCAATCTGGAAAAGAAATGACCAAAAGAAGGCTTTTAACATCATCAACAGCCACACCCTGCAGCGTCCCAACCAGGCGCAATAAAGTTAATGCAGTCCACATCCTGGTAAGCGAGTAGCACTGGCAGCACCCGAACGTTTCGTAGTCTATTTCATACCTAATTTACGGGTCAAAAGTGGCCACCCCTCTGCAATCGCCCCTCTTGATTGGGCACGAAAAACAGCATTATCTTCAGGAATCGATGGTATGGCATGCGCAACACATGGCCTAACCAACGCTGCATCTACTGCTGGACACATTTCTCTATAAAAGTCCCCATGCCTCGTTACGATTGCACCTACACCAACCAACATGAGCTATGGTTCCCAGAACACCCGCAGACGTCTCATTTTTTGCCGCTCGAATAGGACACTTCTGCCAGCTATATATATACGATGCTTCAGCCCGATGTATCAGGACGATATCAACCCCTGCACATCCTGCCGCAGCAGCCTCTGGATCGGCAAAATCGCGCAGCCCGAAGCTAGTGGATAGGTATGGAGCGCTTAGCATAGCCACTGTGCATCTTGAATTCTTGTTTCTGCAAAACAGCACATATTATTGCCGAACAAGTCCAGCTTGAGATCAGAAGCAGCTTGTTTATCTGCTTGCTTCAGAGTGGGGATATTTCATGCGGCCAGAAAGACTGGGCATCGAGGCTTGAATATTAATTGCCAGCTGTCTGAGACTGTGGGCGTTTGATGACGCGTGGATATTGCTTCTAAAACCGATGCAAGACGGACGCGGCCATCAGTCCTAACTGATAAGCTTTAATAAAGAAAAATTTACTAATGTCGGAGACAGGCTGGGAAGAAAAGTTGTGTGAAAGGGGGAGGCGTCAACAGTAGCCTGATTTCGCTTACCCGCCCTGATGTATCCCGCGAGTAAGGCGACCCGGCTGATGGCACCACGCAACGGCCGATGTGGCGTGAGTTTAGTTGTGTGTGTGCTGTTCACGGGTTTAAGTGGGCTAGGATACTGCCAGAGCGCCCATATCTAGACGGGAGGACGATTGTGGTACTCAACCGAAGCCTATGACTCAAAAGCTTGACCGCAAGGCAGCGGTGTTTCTCGGGAAAAACAAGTGCGTTCCGTTTTTACGAAATACTTTGCCACACATGTTCCAAACCCCAACCTCGAGGATCAGGAGAGTGTGTTCTTCAGACCACTAACCATTGACCAGCCTGGTATGAAAGACTCTGCGGATGTCGCGCGGACGCCCTTCCTCTCAGTATAGCCCAAGGGGTAGCCTAGTTGCACACACACTACGGTGAGGTCCAGTCTCTTCTTGACGCATAGTATGGGCTCACATCACCCCAAGACCTCATGCAGTTTGGAGTGGTGCCAGATTCACTATTATTCACCGGGCTACTTTACATTGATCTTTCTGCAATATTTCAACAATTAGAAAATATGATTTAGCCGGTGCATCCAGCAGTATCCCTACACAATTCAAGCCTGACAACCATGACAATGTGCGTGCTTCAGGTCCATGCGCACCTGAAGCTTCCTGTTTTACCCCGACTGAATAAGCTAAAATTTACTGCGTTATGCTCTGCTTCCCTGGATGATGGGAACAACCAAAATCTTGAGCGCTCTTTTCAAACAACTCGGGAGAGCGAAGAAGCTATGTCTGTCAGTTTTGCAATATAATCTTTGTTTGACTGATATATTTCTTTCACCCAAGGAGCTCAGTACGTAAGACCACTTTATATCGGCATGTCCTGCAATGGATTGCCTATGTCCCGGGCTCAACTCACTAATAACCACACGTGGAAAATCCTCCGTTCCGCTCACCTTACACCGCTTTGTCTGCTACTATTTATGCACAGATACGATAACTAAGTAACTAATTAATCACCAGTAGTTGTTCGCAACACACTAAGGGCCATCTGAAGAAAGTCCCGAGCATCTGTTGTCTCAAAACGCTCTTATTTTGAGTCCCGACTCACGAGTTCCGCGCTGCTACTTTTCTAAAATCACTGGCTTACGACGACGCAGAAGTGATAGCTAGAGTGGACATTTTTGGAACTGACATCCACAAATACGTACTTGCAGTCTGTGAGCACGTTTCAATCAAAGTAGACTAAAATATCTTTTTGGAGGCCGCAGAGCGATGGAAATGACGTAAACAGGTAGCACATTTGTGGTTGCGTCGAGAAACATGATGTAGCTCTTTAAGTATATGTAGCGTAGCTACTTGAGACTGACGGGCTGTCGGTGGTTTTGGCGCGGTTTATCAAAATTTTACTAGCCGGGACACATTCAAGAAAATATCTTACGGAGTCTTGGGACTGATAATTAATAGCTCAACAGTTCAGCCTTGTTCACAATGTGGCAGCTGGAGATTTGATAAACCTCTGACCAGGTGTCTTATAGCTTCGATGATTATCATATACATTTGCGATGAAACGCGAGTGTCCGATTTCACAGAACGTAAGAATCACGTGGCCAAAATTCGCAAATCCACACTTGGACGTTTGCATGCGGAGCACCTGCATTGCTTTTGGGGTGCAGTAAACCGCGTTTAACTTACTTCAGTACAGAGTTCGGAAATTGTGCGCACAATAGAATTATAAACGCTTTTGTTTCGTCACAAATAATACGTAAAATTTTATGTCTCCAGCTATCCCGTTTAGCCACTACGTTGTGTAAGCGTGGCTACGAGCCCAAGTTTGGCTGGGTTGCATGAGACGAGTATAGTTTTTCGCGAAACGTGTTCAAAGCTAAATTGTTCCAAAGTCTTGAATAGTCTTTCCGTTTCCTGGTTTTTCGTTGTTACTGGATGAGGAATAATTGCCGGATCACTGTGGCATATTTTATCCATGGTGATGCACGACTTTACGAAAAAAAATTAAAACAGACTAATGTCTTGGCATGCAAGAAATGACTTCTGTTACCTAAATATATATATAT
>SJOL01006457.1:678082-702824 GCA_004794785.1 Opisthorchis felineus | reverse complement strand
ATATATATATATATATTAGGCCTTTAACCTATACATCTCAAGTATTTTTAGTTGCCTACAAGAACACAGACGCGTGAACGCCTTCCACTATACGAATCAGGATCCCACTTTGCAACGTGCCATTCTCTTCATTCTGTTGAAATCCATGAAGACGTCCGAGTGTCAGCCATCTGCGCACTCTGGCAATCGACGAGCGTCCTGACGTGATGTACCTATTTGCTGAGATGTGGGGCAGTACCGCTTGTATAGTGTGCTGCAACCCACAGACTAGCACATTCAGATGACCTTGGTATCGACATTTGTTCCACTCACCTAGCTATTTTGTTACTGACTAGTATTCACCATCCGGTATAGCCTGAGAACACCATAGCACCTGCGGTGAAAGTAACACTCACATATTGCCGGGTGGACAAGCATACTTCCACTACTTACCTTCGTATACGCGATCAAACTCCCTCGAATGTTCGAACCGGGAGGCAGGGAAATTTGACCAAATCTTACTTAGTCGGAATCAATCCACATAATCTGCAAACCCATCATTGTGGAACACAAAACGTCACATCAACAAATTCACACCTTGCCAAACTACAAGTTTTCCTTGCTGCTAAGGGGCAAAATTTGACACAATAATGAAACATTCTGTGCAAACTGTTGTTATTTGAATATTTTCTCATTGGAGGAAGTTGAGACATATGCTGAATTTATAAGCTTTGCCTTATGTTGTTTAAGGTGTCTGTGCAGACTTTGTGCCGCAATTTTGGTACAGCGATGAATGCCTCACCAGATTATACTAAACAATTATTTGAAAGATGGCAATAATGATTAATCCAAGATCGTCTCAGAAATATGCACGTCCGTTTAGCTCGCATGGTGATTTCAGAAATTCTCTGAGTATTTGCTGCTAAAGCAACAGATATATAAACCAAATTTGGCACATCCGTGTCTCCAATTTCGAAACCAATTTTGTGAGTCTGTAAAGCGGTAAAAATATAGAATACATTGTATGATCTTACCCAAAGGTGTGTACTCCTCTAGTTGAACGCTTAGATGCTAAACTGCAAAATAAGATAGATTGCCTTTTTAGGTGAATTGTGGTGGGTAAAAGAGTAAAACTTACTGAACAAACTAAGATTGGCTTATATGTCAACGTACTCTCGATTTTCCAGTGCCGAATAAAAGAAAACCCAAGTTCACGTCCTTAACCGAAAACTGGCAACTCGCAATCTTGTGTGAGTATATAACAACGCCCGTCACCGAAATTTGATTGATTAGATCAGACGTAATAAATATAGGCCAATCGGGAGTTTTAGCCCGGACTCTTCTAAAAGCATACCAGGCGGAAACATAAGGTTGACGAAAGCTCGGCGATTACGCTCGTTTGATGAGTCCTACAGTGGTCATAGCCGGCTATCGGCTGTCGAAATTCTGTCAGCAAGTTGATGCATGATAAGTAATGTGTTGAGAAATCATAGTGCGAATATGGTACGGAATACAAAATGCCACGGTCATTGTATGTCACACTGGCGTAGAAATATAATAAATGACGTATTCACCCCTGATTTATCTGGGTGTCTTCTCTAAAGTAATACAAAGAAATTCACATGGCACGATCCGTTTGCATTAACCAAGCTCACTGTTGTCCCGGGCGAATGCTAGATTTGAAAAGCAAATTGTTGCCCGCAGAGTTGCTCTGTGACCAGAGAATATCATGCAGAAGGCAGAGCGCATCATGCATCTATGGTAGCATTTTCGGATAGGTTTTATAAGTTGCCAAGAAGTATTCGTAAATAGCAATCGATCGACATCTCAAACAAATGGCCACAGCCGAATTGTCGAGTGGCCGCCAGTTAGAGCAATCTAGCTTGTTTGCCTTGTTTACCATCAATATTAGAGTATTTTGTGGTGTGATGCACACATACTGTTTAGAAGATTCAGATGTTGTAGGTGGATGTTTTGAGGAGCCAATACGGTGCATGTTTTTGCTCACATTAATCAACAAAGTCAGCATCCATTCTTATGTGCTATTTGTAAAGATGGTGGAGAGGATCCTGAAAAATATCCATGACGAATTTTGATACCAACTCTTATTTCCGATCGGGGGCACTGAGATATGTTTTAATTTTATTCACTTAGTCGAGTTGTTAATAGTTAAACCCTGAATAGTTATGTATTGATTCCAACTTCTACGGCCCCATGCACCAAATATAATGAAAATAAACAGAGGGGGGCATGCGTCGGAAACTTGTGATCCTGACTTGTTACCCGGGTGGCAGAAAAAGATAAAAACACTGCTCAGAAAAGGTTCTTCCATTTTGAATCGAGGTGCTGTGTACCAATTATTTGATTATATTTACATTTTTGGGGTATACAGACGAGGCAAATTCATTTTGAGATGACTGCCAAAATGAAAACTGACTAATACCTACGCTCATATGGGGGGTTCTTTACGCCAGGAGATTTTAAACTGTTGTCCCGATAATTGCAGACCAGTGGATTGGGGTATTATGAAAATTAGTCCCTGCTCAAGGTATGTCTGCAGATTTTGTCGCGTCTAATATATTGGCACTAAATTCTGATTAGAATTTATGTTAATCCACCAGATTCATGGAAATCAGCCTACTAACAAGACCTGAAATGTCCGCAAATTATTTTGTTGCATTCAGAGTAACCCATTTGTCAATAAACCTCCAGTTGAATCACTAGAGACATGTAAGTTTGCGCAATTTTTCTACATATATCAGTGCTTCACCCGAATTTTGAGGGAATCATATTCGAAAGCCGTCAAGATAATATGAACGTGACATACCGGGTTACATGAAACAGTGCAGAACACCGAACGACACCCAGCTGAACCCTACTTCTGTAAACCACGTTGGAATTAATTTTTGCCTTCACCAGCCTCTTGTGCTAGTTTGACCCTCAACATATAATTGAACCGCGTGTTGGTCTACAAGGCCCAGCAGGTATATGGATCAGTTAATAAAATTGGATAGTATTATAAAAGCTCGCCAATGGGGTAAGAGCCCAGATTCAAGAAGACGGCGTACCGCTTGGGAAGCGCTTTCTTTGAGGTAAGAACCTCTTGGAGACGAAGAATTCTAAATAGCTGACAATGAATGTGGATTCCTATCTGGTCAGAATTACTTTGATAGGTTTAATGCGGAAATCAGTGATGTTTTACAAGTAGATCCTGGACAGACGCCGTCACCGCGGTTCTAACTGAGGCAGAAACTGACTTGTTTTTGGTCAAGATTGCAAGCGCTGTCCACATTCCAGCAGCCGGCCCGGGTCCATCGAAACTTCTGGCAAAATCACCTTAAAAATGCCAGAATTGAAAAGAGTTGGGTGCAACGTCACACTTGTGTAGAGGATCTACATCTCTGAAGTAAATTGTATTAGAAGGCGCAGCCCCGAATCTGCAGCCAAATGTGAGAGAAACGTAACATAATGCATTAATCTCTGGCGCAGGGCAAAAATGATCGACATTTATGTTTTTTTTTGAGACTTTAACCAGAGTACCCCAAATTATAAGGGACGAATTGCAAACACAACGGTGTGTACTTGAGAGCCCAAAATGCAGGTTCGATTGCTCGGTAAGTTCATGGCGAACCAATGATGTCCGTGTCTATGAGCTGAGTTGTGACCTAAGTGACCACCATCTGCTTCAAACCTGATTAACAGGAATATAATGTGAGCTGAAAAAATCGGTGCTTTACAGTGGTTCAGTTTTGTTAAAGCGTTCAAATTGGTACTGGGTGGAGATATGTCTAGTTCACTTCGGTTCCATTTCGCTCACCTATTATAGGGATAATAACGAAATTGGAGGCACGCGTCTGACGTGGTGATCCTTTTTTTCGCAATCATATGATGATTTTGTCCGGCGTCTCAGACTGTAGGAGACACGCAATTAATGCCATAGCTTTGACGTAGGAACGCTGTCGGCTGCGGGACAAAACCATAAACTTTAGATCTAGTAACCAGATTTTTCCAAATTATGCGGTTTGATCTCAGAAGAGTGATTTCGCCATCACGGCTGATTTGACTGGTAAATGCTTCCACGCATAGTTGTCAAGTCACACAATGACCGCCGCTGCGTCGTATCTGTCCGACAAAATGATTAGTGGAGAGAGGTTTTTCAAGTCAGACGGTCTAACGGCACACGAAGTACATGACCTGAACTCGTTAGGCTTTGGAGTATGAAGAAGTGATCTACCGGTGAAAAGTGAAGTTGCTCAATACTACTACTATACTACTACTACAGCGTAGTAATGTAAACTCTAAATTCTGAAAAATAAGCGCTAATAAGTTTCTCTTTCACGATTCTGAGTATGGCCTTACCAATACTCTAAGCCAAGTGAGATAACACACAACTCACCAGATTGACTTGCTTTAAAAGCTGTAATCTAACGCTCAGAAACTTGAATTCACCCAGACAAATTGTTCGTCAACAACAACCGACGACTGTTTGCCTTTTATTTCCTGAAGAAATCACCATGATCCTGACACTTTAGACTCACGGAAAGACCCACGAGTACACATTCAATGACAGTTGTTTTCCTTCTCCACACAGATTGCCAAATATGTTATCTGACCATCCGATCCTAAGTGGAGACCCTGTACCAAAGTGGCGTGCCTCAGCATTACTGCACTGATCTTTGTACCGGATCCGTGCATTGTTTTGTTGGTCTATCACCAACCCCAAAACGGAACTGCTACGTGTATTTGACACAGCTCCAGTCCATGAAGTAGGAGAGTTTTCAAGGGGATATTTTACATTCTTGCCTCTACAGCCTAGTTGATGTCAAGAGGGTATCACAAATGTTGTTGTATTGCAAATGCCGACCTGACATCCCATTACTGGATCTGATTCTGGATTTCTCCGGTTCTGCAGGGATAGTACAGCTGCCTTGTAAAACTAACGTACCTAACACAGCGCTCAGTTCTGTAGCAAGCATGAGGTTTGGGTATGATCATATCCAACTTTGAACTTTACAGGTGCGAAGCGCACACCAACTTATTTGGCAATATGATTTAGCCCACTGCAATTAGTACCAACTGGCTGTTGATCTCTCCGCCTAGCTTCGCATTTTCAGCGCAAATATGTCACAGCCATTTGAGGTGATGTCGTCAGTGGGGAGTTCATTGCATCAATTGTCCATCCCCCGGCTGTACTTACATAGTCTCCAAAAAGTATATAATAAATTTTGAAGTGATTGGTTGTCATTGGGTGTTTTTCGCGTAATTTGGTTGGTCAGCTCGGAATCCGAGTAGCGTTGTGATATTATTTCATCGCGTCTGGTAGGTTCGTTGGGGCCTTCAATTCAATGGTTCAGTTATGATGGCCGTTGCCCCTTGCTTTGTAGACTGATTTTGTTTCACACGATCGGTCAAGTGGCCACACTTCAACTGTAACCAGTTATCATTTTTGATTCGATTTGTCTTGTTGTTGTAGTTAGTCGGGCAGGTCCCCGCACCCGTGCAATTCCTGTGTTCGTAGCAGCTGTTTGCCTAGATTGATTTCTGTATGGAATATCGCGCCTCGCCAAACTCCCAGACCTATATTGTTCGCGGGTGAGCAGGTATTTGAAAATTATCCCAATTACACTGATGTCCATCTCTGACTTCGTGAATTGGAACACGCAATATTAAATCATGGCTTTTGGTAACAAGTTAATTTTCGTGTATCCTGGCTTTCGTCAACGTAGCGCCTCGCAGTCGCTTCACTGCAGTTTATCGATCATGTGCTTCTTCATTGCATCACATTGTCCAGTTGGTTTCGGCAGGGATCTTAACAATGCGCTAAAAGGTTTGAGGGCGCATGTTATTCCATCTTGTACTCATTTTTGCGAGGTTTAGTTGTGCTGACACAGTGTTTTGCGTTTATTTCGTAGGCAGGCTGGTATAAAGTTGCTTGGGCAACCATTGAGTTTGTATTGTCTCATAGTCTTCCGGGTTTGAAAAATGAGTTTTCATCTCTGGTTTTCAATTTTGCTAATTTCTCTGGAAATTGCTCTGCTTCTGCAGTTGTGTCTCTGCGACGCGTACCATACTGCAAAAAACCCTTAAACCTGAAAGTATTAACAGGTAGACTGGTGGCCAGGTGATTAGGCAGCGAATTCAACAGACGTAACAAAATATAGGCGCAAACAAAATGACCACGAATAAATACATTGCTTAAGTTAGAAATGAAAGTGACGCCTAAGTGTGACTGCTCGCCATGACACGACACGACCCTTATGATCTTCTCAATGTAGATGCCTCCGGCAGTTACGTTTTGACACCCATCAGATCACAAAAAACAGAGAAAATCCATAATAATAATATTTATTCCCAGGTTTTGCTGTCAGAATGAAGGTACGACTGATCTTAGGGGTGTTCGTACAGGAGTATTCACACAACCAATGGAAAGGTGAGTTTATGCCTTAAATTGCGCAACCAGTTGTGGCGGACATCGGGAACAGAGAAACACATTTATTTTCGCCAGTTTTGTCCCTCACGGAGAGTATCGTATTGAAGCAGGAACACAGCAACACCTCTAAGATGGAGGGCTACAACACAACTGGGTGTAGGAATAACTATGGACCCTACCTTGCACTCGAAATAATAAAAAGTTGCAAAAAATGAGGTAACGAGAAACCAAATCTGGAGAAGCAGCAGCATTCCATTGATCCGGCCGGCCAGTCTGAACTAAAACTGAAATATATTGCTGGATTTGCGAGGCCTCATGTAGTTTATGGTTACGGTCACGAAAATCGTAGATGGAAATGATGAAGTAGAGGGAATCGCAAAAGGGATGAATGGTATCTTGAATCTAAGAATCGTGGTGCACGATGAAACTTGGTATTCTTACTGGTGTAGTTATCGGAGGAGTGTCTGATTTAAACTCTCTCTGGGAGAGGGACTTGTTGCTTGCGCACAGGACGGAGCACGATCTGTGAAGAATATGATTGATTTTGACCAGCGCGTTTAAATCCAAGGGGAGGGTTTATTGGATTTAGACAAACTAGCTGCAGATGCTGTTGGGCCCAGGTAAGCATCCTTTCCAAGATTGCGAGATGGCGCAGTCCAGATTTGGGAGAGAATAGTTGCGACTGTGCCATCATACTAGATACGCCAGTGCCGTGCAATCATTGCACTAACCCGCTTCGGTTTTCGGGCAGCTCCGAAAAGGACGTCATGTTTAAGGTGATCGAACCAGGTATGTCCAATTCTGTGGACAGCGGAATTTTGTTAGCCAAAGAGATCCAAACAGGTAGAACAAACCTGCTGTACCATTACCCTTTTGTTCAACCTTAGTCCCGAATGTATTAAACTGATAACGCACTTTTTAATCCATGGTACTGCGCAGAGTGAGGAACTGAGTTTTAACCGATGCAGACCGCAAACCATTTCAGCAATGGAGCAAGCCATCATACCAAGGTGACAGTTTCAAAGTGGGACAAATCCAAAGACGCCTTCAGTCCGTCGAAATGCAGCTGATTGAAAAGTTTTCTTTTGTTATGTTGACTGATTCATTTGGAAACACATCTTTCAGAGCTGTATTCCACATCTGGGGCATCGAAAATTAACCGTATTCAGTTGGGACTTAGGGAAGGTAAGTTTATCTCAGTTTTCTCGGTTTTGGTAATGGAATTGTTTGCCGGATTATCTGGATAAGAACTGGTAATCGCGGTTGGTTTATCTGCTCCATAAATATCCCGACTTATGGAAACATATGACCATTTTCACAATGCATCTAAACAGTAGGCTAGCGGTGACCGGTGCCCGGATAACAGGGCGCAAGCAAGTACCTCCATGATGTTTGGACTCACTAGCGTGACTGGCCGAGGACGGGAATAGCACTGTTCAACCGGAGTCATCTGTGTGTGCATTTTACAGAATTCCGCAACCCAAAACACGTGAAACAAAAGCGTGTAACAGGATATACGCGTTCTTAGCGCTGTTTGATTGGGAAGCCCTGTCTGGCGGGCCAATCGGTCAGTATGTTACTGGGTCGTCTCTATTGGCGTCGGGATATCCACTCATATTACTCAGGCTCAAACAGGTTCACGAGAAAAGACGGTAAAATCTGTATTCGCCTACTGAAATTCAAGGAATTAGGTTGCTCTACATTCCTGGGTTTTCCACGATTGACACAAACCATTTCAAAAAATATTACCTTCATTTATTTTGAAAACCGATTGTCAGATGTGCAATAATCTACCTACAAAGTGACCGTATAAAACTGATTTTGAAAAATTGATTCAGGTAGATAAGTTAAAGAAGCCCTCCAATATAATTAGATTTTATGTCCTCGCGAAAGAACACTGATAATCAAGGGAAGCCGTACTTCTGAAGACAACGTTTTCAGGCAACAATATTGAGACTTACAAACTGACACAAGACAGGATAATTTGTGGAGAAAACCTACTCCGGATATGTCACTTGCTGTCAACAGTATTTTGTGACATATGCTTGCTTGGTCCCAGCGGTTACTTACAACCTAAAAGAGGTTTCATCGGCAATGAAAGCTTCGAATGCAAATTCTGGAAAACGGATGAGCTCCCATCATCGAACAGATTGTGGCAAAAGGCAGCGAAATCTCAGTCCTGCCCTTACGGAAACTCCGCTTTTTCCTTCCCAGGTAGGAAATGAACATTCGGATCGTACCAGCCGGTGAAAAGTTTGCAATGATGTTTCAGTTACATACGTTTATTGCCTTGTTCAGTTTAAGTCGCCGGAAGGAAACGGATCATCCAGCAGATAGCACCATGGTACTAGTAAGATATGAGTCATGTCGTGGACGATAGCGATTATATGGATCCCTGGGAACCGAATTCGTTTATAGCTATGTTCACATACGCCCTGGGTGAATCTCGTGTGTTCCATTATATTTGTATATCCTGAGTGTGTTCAGGCATTTGAAACAACAGAATATCATTACTGCTTAAAATTGCATGTTTCGCTCTCGCAACACCTGCGCTTGCAGCACTTGCGGTTCCAGTTGCTTTAGACCGGTAAGGCATGAAACCTAATGGCGAATTTTTGCTGCTTGCCGTACAAGTATTCCATCACCGCTGACTACTAACGAGGTTTGATGCATCCCTTTTAGGTGCGGAAACCATAGCAACCCATGCCGATCGGGGATAAGCGTTCATATTACTCAATGTGCGCCGCAATATTTCAGCTCACGCTCGATCGCGCCTACGATAGGTAAAACCACTATCATGGAGGAAGTCCTAAATCTTGTTTACGAACTGTATAAGTAATAGACGATGACAAAGCCTAACATCAGTGATCAGTCAACATCCTACTACCGAGCAAATCATCGGACCAATTTGGGCACCGTTTAATGCACCATTAACTATGGAGTAACTAGAAGCCAACTGTCCACAGTGCCTGCGTTGGAAAAACCCTGAGCTGCAGGTCAGCACGTGCTCAACTTTTCACAGGCGTCTCTTGAGTGAAAAGCTCAGGAATTGGGAGCTGATAATTTTTATATCAGGTTTGGCAGCAGCCTGATTCCAAAAGGCTGAGAAATGCGTAGATGCATGACCGATGTTGAAAAAACCCGATTGCTTGCCCCTTTCATGTCATTGCTAGGCGGCGGCTGGTTGCTTAAGATATGCATTCAAAATTGTTTGCAGGTTCGATGCATTCTGTCCAGCTGCGCGTTCGCCCCGTCATTTACACACTATTTGACGTTCAATGTTTTCGTAATAAAATTGTTGCGTGTTAGCCCGGTGATGATTCAAAGTAAAATCGTCGTCGCCTGTGAAATACAAAGAATGGTATGAGACGAATATGTTTAAAGAATATCAAGTAACGGATTACTCACAGTTAATCAGAAACTTCCATGCACCTAACAAACTCGAAGGTCCACGTGATGCGCGCTGAATGATTTTTCAATCTCGCTGGGCTAGTCAAATCGTACAAAGCCTTCTCCTCAGAATTCGACAGTCCGCCTGATATGAACTGTCCAAAACTCATTTTAGATTGCACATTGTTTACAAGTATTATGGAACGCAACAACATACGAAAACACATCAGGATCTTCATAATCCTGCCATCGTGATGAGAACGTAAGTTACATAACTGACCTAAGCGGGTGCGGCGGCCGAGAAATTTATCAATGTGTTACATTAATCACGCTCAGAATTGGCCACTATATTTTTGCCCCCTTGGAGCTACTCCACATACGTTTTCTGACTGATCCAGCATTCCGTGCAGAATGACCTACTTTGAGTGAACTTTTTACTGAAAGAAGTTAAATGTAAAACGTTGCTCGATCTGGCAAAGTTTTCAAAATCGTTTTGCCGCCTTCGTGTCACATCTTAGCCGCATTCTTTTTGTGATGTACATTCACGGATGAGTGCTACCTCAACCGGAATTGTGCAGTGGTTTGTATAATGGGATAGTGATTATTTCACGAGAATCTCTCAAACAAATAATTGCGGGTAGTGCATACTTCAAACACAAAACGTATGCATTAATAGTCTTACCAAGATGGGCGTACTCTTACTTGATGCATTTAGCTCACGAACTGCACAGGCTGCAGACTTTGTTTTCAGAAGAGTTGAAATACGCGAGGTTGCAAAGATGTATTAGATCTAGTAAGAATGGGTTATACGTGGATATGGTCCTGCTCATCCCGACCGCATAGAAAAATGGGTAATTGGCCACTGTGTCTAAAACCAATTGACAAATGGCATCATTGTGGCAACAAACCACACCACTGCATCCATCAGGGTGATTTGGTTGATCACGGAATATATTTTTTTCAATTTACCACAAACGAGATTTTCAGCAGTGATCCTTCTGAGGTGACGTCACTGGAATGACTTAAGAATTTGGTCGCAATAAGGTATGACTATCATTAGAAATTGGGGATTTTCACCGTTTCGTGTGTTCTCCAAATAACGAGCCCGTCCGACTGCGTTTGAGGAGATTTGGGCAATCTTGAAAATGGTGCGCTGCGTGTTGAAGAAATTAGTACCTGCATATTGAGAAAATGGTACGAAATACAAGATAGCACTACAAGGCTTCAGACAACCATAAAACTCAACTTGGTCTCTATTCAAAGTCGGTTAAGTGTATCACGGCGATAAGAGGGAATTCATAAAGCGTGAAACGTTTAATGGACACGGTACTCAAGGTTATCTCGAGGGATTGTTAGATTTTGAAGACAACATAATGCTGGAAAATACACTCTGAAACTAAAGAACTTCATGCTAAATGTGGAGCAAACCATCGGCCTACGGTAGACGTTTTGGTGTGGCATTACATGCTGTCTCCCAGTTGTGATCTAACCATGGCATATTAGCCCAATTTACTATAAAATCCATCCACTTCTAGGAACAGCGCAAAGGTCGTCGGATTGACTGGGGAACCGCAAAGGTGCATTCAGATCACTTCTTAACACAAGGATGAAACTTGCTGCTATTTTCTGACAGATTCAGTTCACGTTCAGTGTGCATTGATGAGGTAGCATCCACTGAAGGTCAGTTTCAACCCCATCGGAAGTAAAACGAGTCGGTGGCACTGGTAAAACTCGAGGAAAGAATAAAATTAAACCAAATTAGGGGCAAAAAACACAATAAAACTTTTTACCACTGTATTGCGTGCGACAAATATAACGACTAGTTACTACGATCACGATTGTCTCCAAATTAAGCGCCAAATTGACCTTGCTTTTTTATTTCCAGTAAAAAGTTAACCAATATGTAAGATGGTCACTAAAACTACGGTTGCGCATTTGAATGCCTACGGATGGTAGCCGGGAACTCTGCATGGTAATAAATTATTCACACTTACATGCCCACGACTGGTTGTGAGCAATGTAGCCAGAAGCAAGCTTCGCTTGTTGCATAATAAAATTATTGACTCCCGTGGTCCAGCCGTCCAGTTGTTCCTGTGTTCAAAATTATTTGTTACCAATGAGGGTAAGCCGTGACGCGCACACCGGATGCTAAAACCAATGTTCTGCTGCAATGTTCTTCCTTAACCAAGTTCAAACATGGTGTGATGGACTGGCTTCTTAATGGATCATCCTGATGCCAACGCGGCAACATTTACTTCACTTTGATTTCCCATATAAAGCAACCTAGCGGAAAGTTGTTCACCTGAATGGCTTGAGTCAAAATGTGGTACTCTGTTGGTGCTACTTGTCTCTGTACACCTGCGGTTAACCGGGCATCAGACTTTCAACAATATCATCCAAAAACCAATGTTCTCCTCATAATACTGAAATTTTTAAAGAATAAATTTTCCTGATAGCTATGTTCAAACATGGAGTGTTTTGACTTTGCTTGCATGCCTGTAAGTTGATAGCAAAACGCCAGTGTGAACGTTATACGATCATAGTGGTGTTGTTCGGCATTACCAGACCAACGAAAGCGCTTGAAGCTCACTGAAGTTTCCAAAGTACATAACGCAATAGGCTCATTTTTCATCTAAATGTTTTACACAAGTGTAACTGGCTAATGTTTGACACAACGTATCAGTTTTTATTCAGTCATTTACTCTAAGGAAGACGTTTTTCAACACATTTTAGCCCTTTATTTACTGGGGGTAAGCAGCCGAGTAATACGTTTCAAACAAAATTTCCTCATTGGTTATCAATAAAATCGCTGGCAATAATGATTTACTGAGATTTTTTCTTTGACTACTATACAGCAATTAGTATTAAAATAGGAAATGGATATAAACACTTGCATACAAGTTACCCGATGTTATTGACCAACTGACGCCGGTCATCCAGCGCTGGTGATCACAACCGCGCATCACCTGCCCCGCATCTACCCACCTGTCAGCCTGTGAGAATTACGCTTTCATCTATTTCTGACTCAGTCTTTATCAACTCGCGGGAACACATCCATTGCACTAAAAAGACGTTTGCACGATTTTATGCTGGCGCTCTCTCTTAGCGAGGATTTTCTAATCCCCCCTATTGGATGGCGCACTAAATTCTCTCTATGCCGGTCGGCTAGGTTGCAGAATAGTGGTCAGGTGATCAATCGCTGAAAATACACTCTGATTTCTCCGACTTCCGGTACCATGCGGAAGCAATCAGATGAGGAGTTCCGGAACCAAAATGAATTTACCATGATCTGACGTTCAAGCTGTTGTTGAAAACACTTCACATATCACTCAGCAACAAGTTTTTAGATTTGACCCGTAATATTGGTTGTAGGAATTAAGGCACATTTCATGGTGAGGTTTAATTTTCGGCCTGAATTGTGTGTACCACAAATATATCTAAGTTCGGCATGGGTAGCTGTTTTTTCTACCCAATACATCCGCATTATACTCTGCTTAGAGGTTGTGTTAAATAACCAGTTGTGTGGAAATCCATCATCAGTGGTTTACACAATTTTTGCACATTACTGCTTTTTTTCAGAATACGGTAATTTTGTTGGATCCCCAGTTGAGTTATTTGAGAAAAACGCTAGAAAATATTGTAAAACCAAATACTTTGCTTCCCCAGCCAGTGCGTTAGTGCAAACACTGCGTGCCTTCCAGGCGCTGCTGTGCTTTTTGGGTGAAGCAGGCATGCCAGTGTATTTTTTTCTAAAATAAGTTGACAGAGTGAGGTCTCATTAGGAAAGGTTCCCAAACAAATGCTTGAGAAAAACAAACGCAGGTGGGTTGGTTGATTTATAAGTCCTCTGAAGAGAACAGTGCACTCGGAAGCGACCGTGTACGTGAGGGTTAACTAGGATCCTGAACACCGAAATGTTCAATACAGAAATCAGCTAACTACCATAAGTAATTTGAGCAAAAATGCAGCCAAGATTCTGGCCAGGGTGTAAAAAACAATCTGCAGACACACTGAGCTTCAACGACAACGCATGCCATTGGTCGGTAGAAAAAAGATCGCTAAATGTAACGGAAATCAGAGAAGATGTTCAGGATCGACCTGGTGCTAAGCGATGTACACCACACTTGAGACAGAATTTAGCCATCTAATCGTAGGCATGTAGTACAAAGTTTAGGTGTTGATCTGCAACCAGCGTGCGCTGAAGCGGAGGTCAGAATATGCTATTTGAGACATAATCGGGCCGTTAGTCCTTGAGCGTGATAAGCAACAACACAACGAGAAGGAATGCACATGCAAAGAGACTCGCTCGTCATAGAATAAGGAATCGTAGATTGTAAAAAACAGAATAAAACCAGAACACTTGGCAGGGTGTACAACTAATTCAATACTGAAGCCAGTTGACTTCAACCATAAGTGAATAGCCGTTGTTGGGCATGAGTTAACTAGGGCGGTTGGGTAAATGACCAGTGTCACGAAAAAAAACAAATGAGAGTGAAAGGATGGAGACACTTGAAGAGAGGACAAATGGCGAATTCCGTCTCAAACTGCGGTTAACATCCAAAATAATTCGATTCAGTAGTGTCGATCTTGAAGAGAATTCAGGTCCAAAAGTAATTTTATGGATTGACAATACTAATTAATAAGCCCGGAAAAACATGTTACACAAAATTTTGAACTTGTGAATTTCTGGATAAACAGAAATTGCAGCTGAAAACCGGAATGGTTAAATCAAAACGGGAGGTTTAACGGTTGAGAACTAACCTAATGAGGAGGCGATTAGCGCCGGGTAAACACGTTAACCGTAGTTGCAATCAAAGGCCCGGGTTGGTAAGAAGGGTCAATCAAGAGTAGGCAGAAATAGTTATGGGATTGCCATCAGACTTTCCTCTAATGGTCGTTGTGACGTTCCATTATTATAAGTCTTCTTAGGGGCATGTATATGATAGCGGGGGAACGTATCCTACTGTGCACGACCTGGTCATAACTCAAGAACTAAAATATATGCTGCGTAGGTACTTTACGGGTGAAAGGGCTCCTGAAGACACAGCTCTGGCGTTTCATTTAACTCCGCCTTGTGGAGCTATTCCATACGTCACAACACGCCATAAATGTGTTTAAGGGAGCTTTTTCCCGAATAGTACCGGGCATTTCGGGCAACTCAGATTTGTGTTCGAACGTGCGCCGCATGCGAGATTTCAAATGCCAGCTGTGCATTTGATGGTTAAGTGAAAAGGACCCCAAGAAATGACTCTTCAGTTATTCATACCCAAAAAATGCAATAAGTCACTGAAATCGCAGAGACAAACTGCACACTTGAGACCATATAGATAACTTTTAGCGAATATTTCCTTGTTCTCTTAACCAACTTAATTCAATTTGTCTGGTACATCCGTGTTCACTAGATCACGCGCCCCGCCTGCTCCGGAAGCGTACAAATCACGTAACATATCCTGTCCCGCTCGCCGCCATGACCGACAAAAAGTCAGTTCCCGTATTGTACGCGTCGGAGCGATGCTGTTTTATACACACGCCAAACCTTCCCATATATAGGAAGACACAACGCAGTCAACACACACTCGCGCGTGCGCAGAGGATAGGGAGTCAGCCAAACACTTGTAGCAGATATACTGCGGAGAAAACACGCTTCCGCCGTTCGGACGTTCACCCAAGAACTCTCAAGTGTTATCCATAAACGATAAGCCAACTTTAGATCCATCCCATTTTTTGCACTGTATTTGCTTTATCATGGTAGAGCTAGTAACTGTAAACTACCAGTTAACATCGTAAAAACTGTTATTAGTGCATATATCTTCTCAGTTACATTACGGCTACCATCAGCTGCGCACTAATAAACTCATAGCAGAAGCAGCGAAGCTCAATTCAAACGAACAACTCACTGTGTTTTGATTTCTGAAATGCCGTTCAGTTTTTTTTGTGTCGCTATATTTTGAATCACTTTCCTGTTCAAAGTAGTTGAATAAGTTCTCTCTATCACCTGCAAAATATTCTCAAACTACCGACAAACTGTAAGTAGTTGGTAGTAAGAATAAAGGTTATCTAAATAAGAAAATCGCAACCGTCTGCACTGCTCAGAATCCAGGTTGAAACCGGACCGATATGTAATATATTCCAAATTCCAATGGAAGCACTGGGATGACTACAGCTACTGAAATTGCCAATCTGTCCGTCATTTATTAAGTCCGCAATTTGGACAAACTTGGTTTTCACAACCTGAAATTAAGGTGGGGCATTTCAGAAAATGACTAGACAGATGGTCCGTTTTGAATATAAAATGCATCCTGCCGGAAAAATTATATTTCTTCTTGAAATTGGGATCGTATTGCAACAGCACCTGAGAGTCGAAAACGCATGGCGCGCGCTATCTCTTGCGTCCAGAGTCTAAGGCGCAGTCACAAATGTAGACGTGTGCATTGAACGTTCATATCATCCTGATGTTGGAGCCCTCCGAATGTTGCGGGCCAATATTTGGCCGGCAGGTTTTTGTTGTTGAAGGATGTAAGTTACTGCAAGTCCACTCATCAAGCTGAGGTAGATTTTCGCAACATCAATGTGCTCGCATCGAGACATTTGTTTTATTCATATTCTGGCTTTGACGGACGAACCCGCAACTCCATTGTGTCCCCAGAGGTGTTCCGATAACTCCTACATGCTGACCATGGAACGGGAAACGGAGTGTCTCAGCACGCCACGTCAAATTCTGTGATAATCTGTTTATTCTCCGCCGATATGTTGATTTCGAAGCACATTTGTCACGCCGCATCGTTTCTGGATTTAGTACCGTAATCAGCACAAAAGTCGACCATGTCAACACCACAACAAACGCTATCTGATGTCAATCAAATGCTTCCACAAAGAATGAAATTGAGGCTTTACTCTATGATCTGTTCATTTTTTGTGTCAGCAAGCGCCATAAAAATGCAGCGACAATAATATCTCGGGTGGCTTTGTGCCAGTAAAATTTGGCCAGCTATGGGCGCAAAAGGCGCACAAAGTCAGCGAGAAGTGAAGGCGCGAGGGCAAGCACTATTTGATATTAACACCTTTTAAACCCTCCGGTCAAATTTCATCACCTGCACAGGTTCAATCAGATTAATTATTCTAATGAAGATGGAAGTTTCAGGAAAGTCCACGACAGTATATGGAGATAGGAAATTCTGCCGCAATCTCATCGCAATGGGATAAATTATTGCGGAAATTGTAACTTGGCTCATGACTGTTTATAGAATCCCTGAGGGTCGCGAATGCAGATTGTTCCGCCAAGATGTGCTGAGTGAAAATGTTATCTTCACAGAAGTATCCGGGTGCTGCCATCTGCTTCGGGATTCTCTTTAGAAGAGCACCAAACGTCAAATAGAATTCCGCAAAGCAGTTCATAAGTGATGTCCGAACAAATCAGCGAGCCTGATCACATGGCAGGTGTACCTATATTTGCCTGCCCAATGTTTATCTGGTAGGGCATGACTTTTAGTCTGTGACTAGACCATACCACTTGTTGCATTTCGTTTGGAAAACGCGTATTTATATAAACTGATGATCCACCATCAACATTCCAATGGGATCACTGAGGACATTTTTATATAGGGTGAACCGAAGTGAATTTCGAACGAATCCAGAGATAGCATGCTTCAAACCAGACACAATTCAAGATTTCTAGTTATCGCACAAAATCTGCTTATATAAATAAAACAATTATTAGCGGATCATCTGGTGGGTATATCGGGCACTAATCATGTATGGAAGCATGTGGCCCTAGAAGTTTGAAGCTCCTGCGGATCTGTGCAAGTAAATTATTTGTTGTTCAGAGCCGTTCCTATGCCCGAGTCGTTTGATCCGCGGAAGGCAACGTCTATTGCGCAGTCAGTGGACGTGCACTGGTTATTAGGAGCACTTCGTTCCCCGATGAGATGGAGGCACTTAAAAGGCAATCAAGCACTATATCAAATAAATAAGTTAAGGAGAGAAAGTGACAGAGGAGATCTTTGCCTGAAACCCCTGGAGTTGAGAAACTCAGGACAGAATACCCGATAGACATTTTCAGTTCTACGTGATAAAGTTTACCGTCCCCTCGAAAGAAAAAAAATTAAGGGTTGACATACTTTCTCGCTAGACACTGCTACAGCTTTTGATGATCAATTGAGGAATGCGGTCACTTTGGAAGTTTGGTTTGCTGACTGATTTACTGCATTTGCTACTAATTAAGGCCGTGATAGATGCAAAACCCGACCAAAGCAAGAGGCACGTGTTCCATATTTCACACGCCGGACGATGGGACAATTCATTACAAGGAATTTCTAAAGAACACATCGGTATGAAAGCGGACAAGGCCAATGCTTCAAAAAAGCGGGCATTTGTTTGTTCAAAGTTTTCTGTCATCCGATGCACGTTGTCTGAATTTGAAAAATGGACATCCGAGCTTGTTTCATCTTGTTTGTACCTCGGGGGGATTGAGGACTAAAACACACAGACCGTATTGTTTCGGACCCGGGATTTATCACAACACGTTTACAAATTTTGTTTTAATTGCGCACTTGATTGTTGGATCCGGCATTGCGACGAATCTATGAAAAGCTGGATAAACCTACTGAAATCCATTTCACGGGGGTGTGGAACCGTTGATGGCCTAAGGGCAAAATCATGTGCATAAATACAAACCGGTGTTTATTGCCGCAAGCGAAGTCTGCGTAACTTTTTTCCTAAACAGGTATCTCGCTCCGTGCACATTGGATGAGTAAGCGTTGTACACACACTAAAATTCAGGTAATCATTATCTCCAGTGGATGAGCGCGGATGGGAAACTGAGAAAAAGTTGAATTTTTAATCAAACGTGGGACTTAGGACTATACCAAACGGTGGATACAAAGCAGATTTAAAGTTTCTGTCACTGTTGTATGTAAACATATAAATTGGTGTTTACGCGCAACGTTGGCGACAAGCGTAACACCGCATTAACCTCGCTGATTCCGTCAGATTAAAAAGATGAATACGAAATGGATGGTCCGAAGTAAAGTGGTCTCAACTCGGCGGACGTGGACTGGGGAATGTGTTTTGCCTTCACTGGCCTACCAATGGTTGCCAGCAATTTGGTGAACGCCAACAGATGCCTGGTTTCTAGTGAAATGGTGCCCTGCAACTTGTGGTTCGGTGCATGGTGTAATCTATGAAATGATCCCGGAAACCAGACGAAAACACGACCACTGCGCGCTTTATTTGACCGCCGAACACGTGCACGTGCCCTATTCTTGCGCCCGTCAGAAGGCTACAAATACCTGACAGTCTTTGACAAACAACTTTTTATCTTTAGGTGAAGCAATAGAGCAATCTTGAGCTAAGCCTACAAAGGTTATTTGTGCGAAATAGTGGTCTGCGTTTTTTGCCAGTTTATTAATGTTTTCGTAGTTCTACGCTTGCTAGTTAGAAGCAACTGCGAACATGGAATCTTATCGTCTCAACATTTACTCGAGACAAGCATTACAGGAAAACAGCAGGTTTGGAACGACTGACCGTATTAGGGTTCGGCATACAATGTGGTTTATGAGACGTGCACGCTCCACAGCCCGAGCAATTGTTCCAACCAAATTACAGAGAAGTATGTTTAGCGACAATCCGATGGGATTCCTGAAGCTGACGAAAGCATTTTATCTGAATAGTATCACCCAATGGCTTGAGGTTATTAACAGTCACCTATGCTTCTTCCAATATTTCTGTAAAAAAGCAGAATGGGATTATGAGAAACCTACGTAGATCCTCGCGGCGCTGTTATGCGGGATATGCGATATAGCACAGTCGTTTGGAAACGAACTTCTGCAAGAAAGCAGTAGAAAATTACAAGTGGGGATAGATGAAAAAAACCTGGCCACGTAGTTGAGCAACAACCTGACACATACATGGTTCTACTATACGTCAGATCCATATAGTACAGACGCCCCTATTCTTATGGGAGAACAAAAAAATATGATCGTTCGTCTGCAGCACATATTCGGTAACTAGCTGCTATGCCACCCGAGGGAAGTAAGAGGGCTGGGATACTGCCATGTTGCCCAGGGGGAGTCGAGAAGCTTAGGTCGGGTACAAACCACGGACCCTCCGGTCAGTAAATTCGCGCTCTAGCTACCGAGCCCTCTCGTCTTACTAGGAGAATGCTTGGCCACTTATCCGCAGCCAAAGATGACGTTGACATTCGAAATTTCTCTCGATGAAAAAAAGGAACTGGAAGGCTTTTTAAATCTTTCGGTTGCAGACAGACGTTCCGGTGAGGCCACTCAATATAGCTGTTTAGTATAACAAATTCCTCCAAAAAAAACAATTTCTAGCGGGAAGTATAACGAATTAACCGGCAATATTGCCTCAAGATAAAGACGGGTGGAACGTTTACCTGAAAAAGCCTCATAAGTATGATTTAGTCACTCACCGAAGCATAGTTTGCAGCAGGCTGTCTAGCATTCAATGATAACTCCTGGTTAACTGAGAGGGAGGATCGCGGAATACCGTTAGCATTATTACCAATATCTGGCCACTTTCAATTTTTTGCCATTACTTACTACCAAAGTGGTAAATCTTTCGCCGAGTTATTGCCAACGCTAAGTAAGTTTGACCAAATGCACGGGTAACGGCTTCAAAGCTCACATGTTATGAGGACCTTTATTAGCGCCATCGTGTGTGCAGCACGTGGTTCCATCATGTATTAACCCACTAAATTCGAAGTGACTGCGACGCTTCTCATATAAGACACCGAAGAACAGAGTGACAAGTGATAACATCAGTTAAGTTTAGTTTGCTTCACTTCAGTTATTTCATCTCGGTTGAAATCATTTAAGATCAGTCCACTGGGTCTGCTCAGAAATTAACAGCCCTTGTGCCTATTGCATCAAACACAAAGCTGAGTAAGACTCGCTTTACAATGAACACAGTTTTATCTTATATATGAAGTACATGGCATAATCAGCGTAGCCCCTGGAGGAAAGATTGAACGTCCAAAAAACCACCCGATGTGCCAACTGTTTTCTGATTCCACACGACCTGCAAATTTCTTCAAGAGCATCGGCAGACGAAGACAAAGACACTTTGTAGGTACTTCACACCGCCAGAATGTAGCCTTGATACTAAAAGATAATGCAACAGAAAGACGTGCTATCCAAAGCTACAAATCTGGTGTCCATTTGGTGTTTGCGCTGAAATGGGGTTACTGACATACAGCTCAATTCTGCCAGCATATCTTCCCAATTCGAACCCTTTGGTGCGAAGTCCGGAACAAAAGTCTGGATGCAAAAATTTGGGCTTGGCGATCTTTGCGGTGGAATGCAGGTATTGATTTTGGTATAGTATTTTGGTTCCACTCGGATGCATTTGACCGTTCCGCGGATGGAGCTGTTGACGTTCGAGCAAACCGCCCCAACTGTTTACGGCGATGCTCCTGTAAATGAATTAAGGTTTCACAATTTTCGGATATGTATTATTTAGCGCCAAGGACCCCTGTAACGGCTTACGGGATTGGATAGAACAGGGTGCCAACCGTTCTATATACAATATATATATATATATATGGTGTACGGTTGCCCGCATCCACCGTCCAAAATCTTTCTCCCGTTTACCAGTCAAAATCTCCATTTGTGAATATTCGAATAATAAATTCCACATATTCGGCTTAGCCCAACCAAATTAATCGGTACCCAGTTCATTGAGTTTTAAAGGACAAAGGATGAATGTACTATAAGCCATGTGGCTACTGGCTACCGGTAATCTCTCGAATGACAAGATAGCTTCTCGCCAGAACACTCAAACTAAAATTTTCGCGAAAAGTGAATCTAGATAAGTGACACTACAAAAGTGATTTTATTTTTATACGCATCTGTCTGGATTGCAGCCATAGACGGAAATTATGCCGGACATCTGGTTGAGGATTTTATACTTCGTTAAGAGATATGTCGCGCTGGTGATAGTAACTAGAGCTACGTTGCGTGTGTGCTGAGCATTTTCATAGGAATACAAGCATCAACCTACCGTGTCGGGTGGCAAAGGCAAACCTTCAAGAAAAAACGGAGCCCATGCAGCACTATGGAGGTTAATTTTCGCTGCATTATCCGGTCACATTTTGGCAACAAGCATAGCGACTGCTAACAAGGTGTCGAGTGCCGTATATCTGAAAAATATAGCCTCACCTGTAGACCAAATAAAAAAACCGCGATGTTTCCTCTTCTCGATCAGTTGGTCGTGTAAAAAACCAGTTTATTAGGTCACGCTGTACCAAGGAATCCAATTTGCGATCCTATTTCAAAACGGATCGAGACAAAGATTGTGCTGGTAGTTGCAACAAGTGGTAACAATTATGGCCTGCCTCCCTTAGGAGATCTGTTAGGCGACGAAAGGTACCCGCCGCAGGCCTGTTCATTAAGAGGAGGATGTTTATGAATAAGTGTAACTTTGTGTCCAAGTGAGCAACCACACTCCAACGTCAAGTGCATTTGGAATCTAAGCACTGTGTTAATTCACATGTGTTTGTTGTTTACACCTTTATATGACGTTATGTCCCCTGGATTCGCAGACCCGCCGTTAATCTCCAGGTTAAAACTCAAAATCTTCCACATTGATAAGCCGTCTGCCCGTTATTACTTGCAGGTCGGTAGGGATTTCCGTACTTCAGTGTGGGTTGTTGAGCCTCAAATGTTCTGTTGAGACTAGGCCACAAAAAACAGACACTTGTTTTGTAAAAAAACTGAACTGTCCCGCCTAGTGATTCCGGCCACCAGTCTCCGTTTTGAGTAATAAAAAGCTGGTCGGTGGACGTGTCACAATAAATCACGCTGGACTTCCATGTATATAGCGCGAGTGTCAGCAACTTCAAATTTGAATTATTTTACGCATAGTCCTAATGCGGTAGATTCCACGGTCATCTTTCTGCTCCAGATCTTCAAGCCCTCATATCAGCCCAAGAGATTTTTGTTGCGGCGGGGAAGAATGACACTGGGTATGATTTCCGCATGTTCATAAACCCTCAAACTTTGCCACACAAAATATTCCTGTCCATCAGGGAAATTTCCGCTGACACAACCAATCTAGTAACCTGATGTCAGGACAGAAACAAGTCATCCACGCTACGGATTTTGCTGGACCTGAATTTCAGCAACAACATGCGCATGATCATGCATCTAACAAAACAGAGGTTTACGAGTGGATGAAATCAACGAGGCGAGATTACTATTTCTCCCTCAGGCCGTAAGTAAATCAATAGAAAACAAAAGATCACGAGGAACTGAAGGGGTCGCGCGCCAAATTACTTTCGGTGTGCCAAAGGCTTACATTAGCTGGGTGGTACAGTCGGCAGGGATTGTTTTGTAACCAGTCACTCGGTACAAAATAGTAAAGTAGGAATTACAAATAATATCATTGCCCAGAATGCGGAAAGTCACGCCCGTACTCAGCGACTACGGCAACCCATCGCAGAGCACACTTAGCTGTACGTGATCACTTTTGTCACCTCTGTGCGCGCATACGTACATCCGTCCGCACTAAACCGCCGCTTGCAGCAGAGTAATTCAGGGAAAACCACTTTACCCCTAAGACTATCCGCGGCACACCTTTAGCAAATAAAGTAAACGGGGTACAATGACGAGGATTGCGAAAAGCGCTTAGAAAATGTTGAGCGTATCATAGTGAAATGTATTGAGATAAATGCTTGTGATAAATATGTTGCTGACTTTTCGGAACATCCGATTTTAGTATGCACGGCAGGCCCGATTGTGCGAATTACTGTCCGTTTACACGCTGTCAGTGACACAGTGTTTGATTAACTAAACAGTCCCGTAAAGCGCATGAGATTAGTACGCCAATGTAATCATAAAGACGCACGGTCATACAGCAACAGTAGTTTGATGAATTCACCGTCTTTCGGGAGGATATTTTGGCTGGCCTACACACTGTTCTCTAACGGACCGTTTTGCATAGAAACTTCATTGGTTATATTGTTATGTTGCTTTTCATAATATGGATAACAAACGCGGTACCGCATTTTACTACCCGTGATGTCAATCGTAACCTCTGCGTAGGTTCACGGGGAATTCCTAGATTATCAATTACATAACTCGCATGTAAAAATTTCCTGAACCAATGAAAGAGATCTTTGCCTCACGCCTTGAAGTTACTGCAAATTCAAAGTGTTTTTTATGAGTTATACTCAGCAGGCTTACTGGCACCTCAAAAGTTTGAATAACAACTTCATTGATTTTATGTTGATTCACTTAGGCTAGGGAAATTAGGGCCTCAGTACAGCATCGCACAGCATATTGCCTACAGCACAGCCTACTAAGTATTCAAATGCTCCAAGTGAAGCATCTCCAAAGGGGGCGCGCATTACTTCAAAAAATACGCCAATAGTAGTGTACAATCTGAACAAGCTAGGTTACGCTAATTGACGCCGTGAGTACACATTTCGTGACCACAGCCAGTTGTTGACAGATAACTACCCATAAACAAATTTTGACAGGCTATAAAACGTAACCCAAGCATCTGTCGTAGATACATGATGTGTTCCACCTTTGGAATTCTATTCTTCGGTGTCAGAGTGACTCTGCTGGTGAATATTTGCTTTCGTAATCTAGCATGCGCCAGAGAAAACTGTTTGTTTCCATAAAAATGTATAATGCTTTATGATTTTTTTTGTTTTATTCACGAAATTCGAATCTGATTTAGAGAAGAGACCTAGTCGAGTCAGAAATGAATCCGTCTTTTATCATATTTTCAAGTCAGTGTGACACGCAATGACCGTCTCATTTTGTATTTTGTACTGTTTACGCAATATGTGGTATATTTTTGTCAACACATCACTCATTAACTTGCCGGTTGACCCTCCACCACCGATTGCTGACTTTGACCTTCGTGCGCTTTGTCAAACGCGCAGCTTCACCAAGATGTCTTCAAATTTGCGTTTTA